>JAQMYF010000009.1:19687048-19715022 GCA_030014195.1 Neosilurus mollespiculum | reverse complement strand
TGCAGTGGTGATTTTTCTAGTAAAAGTAAAAGTCTGTAAAGTGTTTGTGTGCAAAAAGTGACAAGTGTCTGTAAAGTGGCAATCTTGATTACATCCGGTTGCCCTACTGGACACCTGAAATTCTGGGACGTCCTCTTTGAATGTATTGTATTTAATCATCAGTAACCTTTCCATGGATTTATTCCCATCCGTGATTGATTATTTTCTTTGTATTTTTTAAGAAAGTATTTTCTTTCTAAGAATGTTTTGTTCTTTTCTTGAATGCTTTAAACTTTTTCAGGTCTTCGTGGTCCTTGTTTATGAACTTGATTTATTGTATTAACAGTGAAAGCAGTTTTTCCAACATCACATTAGAAATTTAAACAGATAGCCGTCTCATGTAATGCCATGAGCAAAAGGGGATGAAGGATTTCGTCCACTGCAAATTTCATTCATGACTCACTCGGGATGTTGCTTTCTTTGTCATATTGGACCACTTGCTCACACCTTGCTGCACTTTTTTTTTTATGTAAACCATTATTAGCTGCACTGAAGAGCAAGGATTTGTGAAGTTGGTGTTTGGCACGAGATGTCCCTGCCCTGAGCGACTCCTCAGTCTGAGTGCTGAGACTTCGCTGTACACTGATTTGCGGTTACATGTGTAAATGAGTGCTTCACTCTTCTTCTTTTCCACCATTTTTCGTGCTTTCTGCAGCACCAGGTGCCTGTATCCTGTGTTTTACACACTGCCTGTCCAAGTCTGCCATTTTTCACCTTAAAAATGTCAAAGGTCAGATATTCTACCCATTTTTAGACCCTTATTTTTTGTTTCAGACTTCAGTGGACCACCAAAGTATGTTTCTGTTTCCAAAAAGTTCCACATTTCTTTAGGAAGCTGCTTCCCCACCTCTGTCTAAAATGCTGATTTTGAGTGTGTGCGCCGGATGGCCTGTTTGTCTTCCTCCTCCCATTTTTGGTCTTTCCGCTCTCTGTGCCTACTGTAATTGGTCACTTGAAAGCTCCACATTCAGTGTGCTGGGAGGCAGATTGGATTTTCACACGAGTCTTAAAAGTAGATAACATGAACCAAATTCAACAAAGACAAAAATAAATATTAAAAAATGTTTTGTATGTATGATTGTGTACAGTTGGGATATTGTTGTTAATACATGTGAACCCTTTCACTGACAAAAAATAAAAACAAAAAGCTTTTCAACGTTTTCACTGAGCAGTTTAAATGTATTTTGTTAATATAAAGTTAGAATCTGTAAGCCTGCTGCACAAAGTTGGGATAGAGTTAAAATAAGATTCAAAACTTTACAAATTATTTAACAGTCCTGAACTAATTGGTAGCAGGTGCAGTGTTATGATTGGGTATAAAATAGTCTCCGCCAAAGGCTCAGTCTTGGCAAACAACGGTGAGCTCACCGCTTCCCAAACTTTGTGAGAAATGTGTTACTTGTGAGATTGCGCAAGGAGATTTTATTTATTAAGAAATGAGGTTTTTGTGTGTATGTAATTTGTACCTGACAGCCATCACTGTTTTTTTTTTTCTTTAATCGTTATTATCTTTCATGTTATTATTTACTACAACAGGCTTTACAAAGACGACAACAACTAGAGAAGAGCTTACAGTGGCTGAACAAAAACGACAAAACTCTTCGTCTAATCCAAGATTCTCTAAAAGCAACCGATCGTCATTTGACTGCATATCTTGCAGATGGTATAGATGCTGCCCAGATACCTCAGGAAGCTCAGGTTCGCATTTTCTCCTTATTTATTCACTACAGGTTTCTTTACATAAATATTTTCTATAACTTTGACCAAGATGTTCAGAAAATATCTAGTGTAAATATACGGTGGCCAAAGCGAACTCTTAAACTGCCTTTTAAAAAAAAAAGTATTATTGTTAGGGATGTTTCATTCCCAATACATTTACATTTACATCATTTGGCAGACGCTCTTATCCAGAGCGACTTACAATTATAATTTATTTTATACAACTGAGCATTTGAGGGCTCAAGGGCCCAACATGATAGGGTGATAGTGGGGATCAAACCGCTGACCTTTGGATCACCTTAACCACTACGCCACCACTGCCCACCAATACAGATACATGGGCTTTGTGTATCGGTCGATACCCAATAGTGATACCAGTGTTGAATTAATAAGCTCTATACCTCGCTGTGTGGATGAGGCTGAAGGCAACAGCCTTAGCTTAAACTTTACCCTGGGTTTACACTGGGGCACGATACAAGTACAAAAAAAACAAAACATGGAATGGTTTAGTGTTCACATATTTTCATTTCTTCACTCGCTAAACCATTCCATATGGTTTGAAGTTCATTCATGCTATGCAAATGTCAAATAAAATTTTTTTTTCCGGCACCTTTCAATTTTTCTAAAAAGAAAATTTTTTAAGTGTTTTTATTAGCCATACCTTTACCTCAAGTTTTTACTTTTTTTAGGAGCCCTTTTAGACAAAAGTGGTGGTGAATAATCTTCACCGCACTCCACTGTATCTATAATTCTTTAATTTTGAATTCTATTTTAATATAGAAAATACAGACTGAACTGAATGATCATGAAGTGACTCTAGATGGTATGAAGAAGCAGACCAGTGAAGATGCATCAGAAAAAATGCTCAGCGAGATTGATGTTACATATGTGAGTATTATAACTATTTCCTTTTTAAATTCAAATTCATACAAAAGCCATAAAAAGATGATAGATAATTGCAGCCTACTGTGATGTTTGTCTTCCTGACCTTTAAGCGAAACCTCTGTTATTGCATCAGTTTAAGTTTACTATCACATGATTTCTTATAGTGCAAATAACCTTATAAACAACAGAAATGGTTACATAGACATGCTTACACTTTGCCAGAGAATCCAGATTTTAATCAGGCCTTTAGGTGGAATCTAGAATCTGTTCCTTAGAAATATTCAGATATTCCTTATGCGGTTTCGGTCTGAAGTTTTCCATACACTCGTCAGGGACATGTATAAATATATAAACAGCCATGATGTACATCTGCAACAAAAAAGGGGCAAAAAGCAATTTGGTGCTCACGTTTTAATTTATTTTACGATTTCTGAAATCAATATGGGGTAAAAATATCCATGCAACAACTTGGATTATAAATTTAGTGGTACTGGAAGCTTTAAATTGGTATGAAAGAGAGTATGCACTTGTGTCACTTTGTCACAGTCTACATTAAAGTGACTTTTACACTGCCATGGACTCAAAGGCTGCTGTTGAAAAGGGCTGCTTCAAAGTCAACACACTCAAGCTGGACTAACTTTTGCAGCTGACCCCATTAACAAAAAAAAAAACCTTCTTAATATGTAAAAGTTTTTTGTTTGTTGTTAGAATTTGAGAGCAGAAAGAGCAAAAAAAACACATGTATGTTTGAGGAAAGTAAAGGTAACGCAGCTCCAAGAATGCTTTACCAGCTGTTAAACATGATGGTACAGTGGTACACTGTTTAGGGTTGTTTTGCTCACAGTGACTCTGGTGAATTGCACAGATTGGCTGAAATAATTATGAAGGAGGACCATCTCAGTAAACAAAACAGACCCCTCCACTAGGTCACTGGATTGGACAAAGCAAGCTGACATTAAGTCTTTGGAAGAATCCTGACCTCATCCCAATCAGAAATGTGTAGATTGTGCTTAAAAGGTGAATCCATGCTAAGAAACCAAATTTAATCGAACTTGCATATCTGTCAGAAAGGGATCCAGAAGCATATTGAAGGCTAGCAAAAGTATCTGGCCAAGATAAAATTTGCTTACATGTTTTAACAAAATATATGTATATTGGATGTCAATGGGTCACTTAACATCCGAGTACCTGAGTGATCTAGGATCTATTTTGTTGGGGGAAGATTGCCCAGGGATTCCTTCAAAGCAAACTGGTCCTGGGTGAGTGGCCAGATTAAGTGTGATTCTAAAGACCCAAAACATTATACCTCCTCCAATAAAGGAATGCCAGGGCCCTGGAAACAGGCTCAGGGGAGGGACTTGACAGTAAGCAACTGGTGGTTAGGCCTGTACCCATGTGAACTGGATGGGCTCAGCCCAAAGGATCCCCATGGGTACGCCCAGATCTTTTGGATCTGAATGAATTTGTCAAGGGTCAAATTATTATTGTTAGATGTCTGGGTCAGAGCATCTCTAAATCCACAGGTCTAGTGAAGAGCTCCCAGTAAGCAGTGGTTGGTGCATACCGAAAGGGGTACAAAGAAGGCCAGACAGTGAACCAGGAATAGATTTAGGGAGTGTTTCTGTGGAATGTGTTGGGCCAATGAGTCCAAATCATGGAGGCCCGGCTTTGTCTCTTACAGGAATTAAAGGATTTGCTGTAAACTGCTTGGTGTCAGATACCACTGCACACCCTTAGAGGTCTTGTGGCGTCCATGCCTTGATGGGTTACAGCTGTTTTGATAGCACAAGTAGGAGCAACACAGTAATGGGCAGATGGTATTAAGGTTTTGGGCGATTAGTGTATTTACCTACTGTTATGGATAATCGAAGATGTCATGGTTTCTCAGGTAGAGTGGATAATTTTTTATTTGTGCAGTAAAAAAAAAAAAGGGGGGGGGTGAATCTTTTAACTGAGACAACCAACATGTTTGAATTCAAAAGTTCATACTGGAAGTATTATCTTAAAAGAAGAAAATCATAAATATATAAAGTATGTGTTAATACTTTAAAGGGATACCCTCTTAATGTTTTGAATGCTTTTATACTGAATAGGTAAGGTGTAGTCCACTTGTCAAAACTGAGTAAAATTATTTTAACCTTGTACAAGGGTGAAAACAAGGAAAAGACTTATAATTACATAGAAATTAAAACACAGTAAAAAAAAAAAAAGTGTCCCACTCCTTGTATACCCAATTATTTTTTTAAAGATTTTTTTTATAATAAATCACATGGTATAATCACACCCAAATGTATGTGTTTAAAAAAAAAAGCAACACCTTTAACTAAAATGTAATAAATTTGGGGGTTTCAAGCATATGAAGTTATGTCCCCAAGAACTGTCAACTCTGTTACACAAGTAAATTCACTGTCTGAATCTAATTCAGGTTTTTAATTTTACATGCAATTGCCACTACAGGGCAGTGCAGGAAGTCAGAGCGCAAAATCCAGCATGGACGTTTCAGCCTGTCAGACCATAAGTGAATTTCTTGCCTAAGAATCATTGCAACTGAGAGCGTACAGTTTTTGGACATCGACTCTGTTTTAGGTACTCTCAGTGCATGACAGACTGAAAATGTATGAAAGTGGGAAAAAGCAACACCTATCTTAACTGAAATGTAATAAATTTGGGGTTTCAAGCATATAAAGTTATGTCCCCAAGAACCGTCAACTCTGTCACACAAGTAAATTCACTGTCTGAATCTAATTCAGGTTTTTAATTTTACATGCAATTACATGCATGACAGACTGAAAACGTGGGAAAGTTCTTTGCTTGTTTGTTTGTTTTTTTTACATACATTTGGATGTGATTTTTATACAAAATGAAAAACTGCAATCTTTTAAACAATTAAAATAACATACGACATAAAATATGCATTTCTATAAGAACGACCAATATACTGACAAACAGATAAGTCCCATAAGATAAATAATTAAAACTAAAACTGATATAAAATTAATCAAATTGTTTTTGGGTTCTTTTTAAGGCTAAGTTATTGGAGGTGAAAGGAAAGTTTCGACTTTTCCAAAAGCCAGCCGACTTTGACAAGAGGTTGAAGGAATGTGAGTGTGTACTGGAAGAGGTGAAGGGTGAACTGGGGGTGCTGAGCCTCCACAGTGTAGAGCAGGACGTGGTGCAATCCCAGTTGGAGCAGTGCATGGTTGGTATTGTGTGCTTTATGCATGTTTATAAGTGTTATATTATCTTTACACATTTATGGCTCTTGTGTGACCTGTAGTCTATAGGACACGTTATATAATAAATAAATAAATATTACACACACTGCAACTTCTAGCTTGCGTTAACATGGGTTTCTGGAGTTATGTACACTATATGATAAAGTATGTAGACACCTGAATATTAAACATCCATTCCAAACCCATGGACATTAATATTGAGTTCTTTCCTGTGCCCCCATTCTTCTGGGAAGGCTTTATTATGGGTGTGAATTTTGAACCCATTAAGTATCAACAATGTAGGATTGCACACTGGTGCCTGACGAAAACACTTGATACACAGCTCTCATTCCAGCAGTCATTTCTTTATAGCAATATTTTTGAATATATAAACGCATGGATGCATTGGTCAGGTGTCAAAATACTTTGTCGTGCACACAGTGTACTTGCTATAATTGTTTACTTTCCGATGAACCGAAGGTGAAGTTAATGAACAGGGAAGTGCATGGTGGAATCTGCCTATTCTTATTTTATAATATAATATAAACTTTGATTATAGAATATTATATAATAGAAACTTTGGAATGTACTGTATCTTACGGTAACTTTTTGTGGTCAGATATAAATATCAATAAAGAAACTAATTACCTAATAATCAGTCAGTTAATTACCCAAATAGCAATTAACACTAATCATTAAGTCATATTTAATATTAAATGAAATAGATATACAAACAAAATTATTGGACATAATTGCCAAATGAATATTTATTATATTTTCTTTTCCCCCATTGTTTTGTTTATGAATTTCTTCCCCCGTGCTAGTTTGTAATTGTATTTGAACCAAGGGCTTTGAAAACAAAAGTGCATTAGCACCACCAGCAGTCAGGATGTTCTGAAGTGACACTTGTGCTAACAGTAACAAACCCAGAGCGGACTCGTGTATCTATCAGTGCCAGACATGCCAGGTGATTATATAGAGTGATTATTCACTTGGTCATCCTTTTTTCCCTTGAAAATGCATTTGGTAAAAAAATTTTAATTATATAGACTCAGCACACACTATCAAATAAAAATACAAATTACATAATGTTAATTAATTCATTTATTCGTTTTTTATACTGGCGCCCATCTCAACGGGCTCTGGGCGAGGGCGGGGTACACCCTGGACAGTTCGTCAGGCCATCGCAGGGCCAACACACAACCAATCACACTCACACCAAGGGGCGGTATGAAACAGCCAATTAGCCTACTGTGCATGTTTTTGGACTGTGGGAGGAAACCGGAGGACCCAGAGGAAACTGCACAGGAAGAACACGCAAACTCCACATATAACCGTCCGAGCTGGGAATCACACCCAGGCCTTCTTGCTGTGAGGCGGACGTGCTGACCACTATGCCACCGTGCCGCCCCAAAATGAAATTATATCATGGAGGAAGAAATTCATAAACAGATAAAAGTTCTGTTTGTTTGTATGGGTTCACGTTAGCTTTTACATTGCAGCAGCTATTCTTTCTGGGGTCTGTCCCATAATTTGTATGATATGTTTGTTTTCCAAAAAATTCCATTCCATCCACCAATGTGAGATCAGCATAACTTGCTGACTCCAAAAACGTGTTGCGACTCTTGACTTGGATGCACCACACTTAATTCTCAGAATGTTAATATCAGAATTTTAATACAAACTGTCCGTTTTTATTTTGCAGAAGTTGTATAAAAGTCTCAGTGAAGTGAAATCAGAAGTGGAGGTGGTTATTAAGACAGGAAGGCAAATCGTGCAGAGACAGCAGACAGAACAACCCAAAGAGCTGGACAACCGTTTGACAAGTCTTAAACTTTTATACAATGACTTGGGTGCACAGGTATGGTAAGACTCCCAGGTAATGTACTGAGACATTTAAAATTATGATAATTCTGTCGCCACTGGTCCAAAAAATCCAAAAATGATAAAATAAATATATAGCATTAGCCATTTAGGCATTTTTTTGTACAGTCATTCTGCTTTGCATCCGAGATGCATTGGGCCACTCTAGCTTTTTTTTTTTTTTTTTACCTGTAACGGCTGCAAACCCTCTTCAGATCCTATTCTCTGAAACAAACATCTACTCACAATCTCATTCACATCTAGGGGCAATTTAGGATAGGCAGTTAGCCTAAACTGGCCTTCACACTATAACGAACTGACCCAGCGTATACCAGCATATGGACAATTTTTGGCATTTGCTGCCATACGCTGAAGTTCGTTTAGATTTTGCTGGTATCCATTTTATTAAGTTCCCGTATGCTGTTTTTGCCATTCATCGGGTCAATTTTTATGTATGTCATTGGGCAGCCTGTTTTCCTCAGTTTACATGTTTCTCTCTCTCTCTCTCTCTCTCTCTCTCTCTCTCTCTCTCTCTCGCATAGGTGACAGAAGGAAAGCAGACACTTGAAAAGAGTTTGAAGTTATTGAGAAAATTTAAGAAAGAATTAAAAAGTTTAACAGAATGGTTAGCAGTGGTTGATGGTGAACTGACATGTCGGTCATCAGTAGAGGGAATGCCTAGTGACCTAGAAGAACAGCTGACATGGGCCAAGGTGAATAAATACCTAACTCTCAAATACATCATCACATATTGAGCCTAAAATTCTTGCAAACTAAATGCAGGGATCAAGTGTAGTGAGTATTAAAGCTTCATATTACTTTCATTTTGTTTTATGCTATAAAATTATTTTAGAGTGCGACCCTTTCCACACTGATTAGGTCTTTATAAGAATATGCACACTTACAATTAGGTTTTTTGTTAATTCATTCACGGAATATTAAGCATGATTCTACCAGTCTTTGCATCCCAGTCTTTTTGTATTTACCAACCAGAACAAACGACCAAGCAGCTTACAAAGCAGCAAAACACAATAAACCAGATCAATTAAAAAAAAAAACTAAGCAAAACAATATTTGTTGTCATTTTTCTCCAGGCCACACATAAGGATACCGAGCAGCGCACATCCCAGCTCTGTTCAGTGCAAGATTTAGCAGAAGCCCTGAAAGAACTGCTAACAGAGAAAAGCCTAATAGATGACAAAGTCAGCCTATTAAACAGCAACTGGATTGCTGTGACATCACGAAGTGAGCAGTGGCTAAATTTGTTGCTGGTGAGAAAAAACTGACTGTATGCAGATATATTGGTTCTTCCAACTGTCTTCCCCTTTACATAAATCCACTAATGATGAAATAAATGAGATAATACATGAGCATGTGATAGAAATGCTGAATATTATTTATATGATTATTATCAATATGAAGTTTCTTGCATAAATCTGCAATGAAAAAGGAGTTAAAGCAAACAAACAGTAAATAAAGTTAGCGACATGAGTGCAACAATTTCATGAACATTCATGAATAGAATAGAATTTCATGAGTAGAAGTAAGTTGTTAGGCCTGAAAGAACCAGAATCTTTCGCATCACATTATAATATAGCGTTCTGTTTGCCAGGATTACCAGAGTCAGATAAATAAGTTGGATCAGAATGTTGCTTATATACATGCATGGATGGATGGAGCTGAGACTCAGTTGGACAATATGGAGAACCAAGGCAGCATTAACCATGTCCTCAAGGTTTGTACTTTTAAATGTACAGTCCAACACTTTGGATTAAACCAAATGCTACCTGTGGTCTGAAGTTTACCTAACCTCGGCATGGACGTGAATATCATGGCAGTGTTATGCTTGGCACATTTATTTATTGGGTTTTTTTGTTTGTTTGTTTGTTTTCTATTAAAACAAGAATTTCATTCACAACTGTTGATTATATTTTAGGTTTTCTGAAATAAACATAGCCTGGGTTCAATTCCCAGCTCGGTCGTTTCTGTGAGGAGTTTGCATGTTCACCCCGTGCTTGCGTGGGTTTCCTCCGGTACTCCGGTTTCCTCCCACAGTCCAAAAGCATGCACAGTAGGCTAATTGGCTGTTCCAAATCACCCCTAGGTGTGAGTGTGAGTGCAAATGGTTGTGTGACTGTTGGCCTGGGTTCAATTCCCAGCTCGGACGTTTCTGTGAGGAGTTTGCATGTTCACCCCGTGCTTGCGTGGGTTTCTTCCGGTACTCCGGTTTCCTCCCACAGTCCAAAAGCATGCACAGTAGGCTAATTGGCTGTTCCAAATCACCCCTAAGTGTGAGTGGTTGTGTGAGTGTTTCTGCCCTGCGATGGCCTGGCGAGCTGTTCAGTGTGTACCCCGCCCTCGCCCAGAGTCGGCTGAGATGGGCGCCAGCCTCCCCCGCGACCCTAATTAGGATTAAGTGGCTTAGAAAATGAATGAATGAATGAAATAAACATAAAATATAGGCACATGTTTGAAAATATGCCTACAGCCATAACCCTAATAAATAATTACATTTCCCTTAGCAAGTTCAATCATCCCAGAGGTTCCAGGATAGTAATATGATGGTGTGACGTCTTCAAATTATATATTATATTCTGGAAATATGTTTTTGGGATCCACATATTTTTGATAGGGTTGAGATCAGGACTTTGGGAAGCCCGTTTCATAAGCTTTTTCCATTTTACAACCAGCTTTGTTTGTATTTGTGCTCATTATTTTCCTAGAACACCTAAATGAGGTTTAAGGTGAAGAATTCTATTCCCCTCTTTAGTAATTATCCCATTCACTGAGCAATTCACCAGTTATTATTACCACCATGCTTAACAGCTGGTACAGTTTTCTTAAATGTGTATTAAATGTGTATATTGTGCTCCTTGGACTTTTCCCATTGTACTTTGTGTTGGGCAATTCGATGAATGCTGCCAAACTCTTTGCGTTGAGATAGAGAAGCTTCCAGTTATAGTCTGCCACTGCTAACAGATCTTGGCAACTTGAGACAATTTGGAGCTCATGTGCACTACTGAATTAATAAGCTAAGCAGTGTGTGTGTGTGTGTGTGTGTGCTATTGACATGGTATTGATCATTTTGAACCTGTTTTGATAGCTAAAATCTAATATTTCCATGACATTTCATGTCTATGATGAGTGTTGGACCACAGCTGTGTGTGTGTGTGTGTGTGTGTGTGTGTGTGTGTTTACATATATGCTTTATGCTGTAATAATGACTATGTTTTACATGTAAGTATATTTATTTCTAACTCTCTTAAACTGTTCAGAATCTACAAGCAGAGTTGGAGGAGATGCGCGGGAAGGTAGTCGAGGTGCAAAACCTTGGTGAAGACATCATTAAAAACCGGGGGGAGCACTGTAAAACTCAAATAGAGCCCAAGTTGACTCAGCTCAGTCATCGCTTTGATATGATTGCAAGAAGGATTCTACACGGGCAGGTAACTGTATGATTATTACGAAGTGAAGATTTTTCATTGCATCCAAAAAGAAACTGGCAGCAAGGAAACACATGCAGCTCTTGAAGGATGTTTTTTTTTTTTTTCATAGTTATTTTTGTGTTATGACCTATACAGGCTTCCTCTCAAGAGTTAGAAGAGTACCACAGGCAAGCTACTATGTGGCTATTCAAGCTGGAAGAGGAGATAAAACTTGGTGAAAACGTTAAAGAGGATGATTTCATAGAAGAAACAGTAAGGAGACACTTGTGCTTTTCTCATAATTAGATTGACATTCCCTTCCATGACTTGTTACTGCCACTATATTATATTGTATTATGAACGTTCCTGCTGTTCCATCTGCACCAAACCCAAAATAAGCACACGAGTGCCTGAAGTCAAACCACAGCAACCCAAAGTAGTATATATTAAAGTCCAAGCATACCAAGCAGAATCAACCTTCAAAATAGAAGAAAATAGCATTCGGTACTACAGCATCCCAAAGATTAGTTCACGATATCAGATCACAGAAGAACCAAAGTCCAGAAGATGGATGAATGGCTGAAGCCACAACCTTTGAAGCCAAAGGGCAAAATAAGAGACATGTACCATGTTTACCCCTGATGAACAGGCATTTTATCTAACTGTTGTGTAAGATGTCTGGGAAAAAAATCGACTGTTAGTTGGCTGATTTAAAAAAAAAAAAAAAAAAAAAAAAAAACTCTAAATAAGACAAGACTAGATATGACAGCGTAACAAACTGGAAGAATCAATTGGCAACACAGACATAAAGCACCAAGCCACTTCATCTTCAACACATTTGAGGTCACATGTAAGGGGGTACACACCATCAAAACATCTCAATTTGCCCAAGAACCCTCCAGTTCTGCTCCTTTACTTAAAGACTGGTACCAAAATTGAATAAATAAATATATTTTCCAACTCGACTTAAACCCAGCCTATATCTCAGTTCTAACCAATATTTGGAAGGCAGGTTAGTAACTCTGGGACTTTATAACAGAATGATCTGCCACTGCTGTAGCCCTCATTATTCAAGGTACCTTCACTTTTTGATCTAAGAAGTTGAGGCAGATCATCAGTTTCAAAGGTAAAGCCAGAAGACCATTCACTGCTTTATAGTCCATTGATCATTTTATAATCAGTGCTGAGTTTGACTGAGAGCCAATGCCATGCGGATAAGATAGGGGTGATCTGGTCATGTTTTGGTTGTAAAAGGACTCTTGCAGCTTCATCCTGGAATAACTGGAGCCTGCTTATGCACCCAATGGAACATCTAGACAGTAATAAGGGGCAGTGGTGGCTTAGCGGTTAAGGCGATGGGTTACTGATCCAAAGGTTAGCGGTTCAATCCCCACTATCACCACTGTCGGGCCCTTGAGCAAGGCCGTTAACCCTCAGTTGCTCAGTTGTATTAAAAAATGATCATTGTAAGTCGCTCTGGATAAGAGCGTCTGCCAAATGATGTAAATAGAAGAATTTACATGAGCTTCAAATGAAAGTTTGTGGAGAATAATTACACAAATGTCTTCTGCTTCCAAAAAGTTTGATTCAGATCACTTGGACGCAAAGTTTTCAGTGGGAGAAACCGTGAATTTCGTCACCCATCTGAGTGGCTTTATCAATCTCTGTTGAACAGGTTCCCCCGATCTTATAAGCAGTACTTTTGCATAATGACCAATCCAGCACCACTGCATAACAATGAGCCTGGATATCAGTTTAATGGTAATTGATATGCAAATTATTATCGCCCATGTGTACTATTCATAGGGAGTTGGGGAACCACAACACTGTAAGAGGGTGAAAGGTGTACTGTTAGGCTCCTTCACTGATTCAGAGATGGTCATTTACTTTCCACATTCCACATAAATGCCCTCCTTGACTCAAACCAGTATTCCTCTCTATCCGTGATGTGCAAATCTTCATCCTTGAATGAGTAGCCACTGGCCTGTAGGTGCATATCGACTCTGGAATCCTGGCCAGATGAGTTAGCTCTTCTGTGTTGTGCCATGTGCTCTGCCAGTGGCTGGCTGTTTTCTCCAATGTATAATTCATGGCAACCCCCTCGGCCCTTAATCGCATTCACTATACTGCCCTGCTTTTGCCAGGGGACCTGATTCTTAGGGTGGAACAATTTTTGGTGTCTTGCCGTTTAAAAGCCACCAAGATGCAGTGTTCAGAAAGTATGCATCTCAGCTGTTCCGCTGCTCCTGGCACGTACCACCAGTTTTTGTTTGGACATTGGTGGTTGTTTCCTTTTGGCTGGACTGCAGCACTCTTAGAGCAATTTTGTGGCACTGACAAATGCCCAATTAGGGAAACCACATTTACCCAGAGCTTGTCTGATGCAGAATTTCTCTGCTTTCCTGACCAATGTGTCTGTAAGGATGGTGTCCTGACACCTAGTTTGTGCTCCAATAGATGGAGAGAGTGAAACTTTAAATACTGCTCTGTATATGTTGGTTTATGGTATACGGCATTTTTCAAACGTTTGCAATTGTCAATTACAATTTAAATTAGTTACAGTCTAAGAAGGTAGCCAGTCATTTTTTGCATACCCTCCCAAATAAACTTGATGTGTTTACCCACCAGGTTGTGATCACTGATTTGTGTTATCCTCCTTTCATCCTTTGATTTTAACCCAGGTGTCATCCACATACCTTAACCAATGGCGAGATGGTGTCCCAGAATAGAATACGAGAGCCTTCTTTTCCAGTTTTCCCATATAAATAATGTTGGTCCCAATAGGTGAAATTGGTAAACCCATAGTGCACCCAAGACTCAGTTTTGCAAGCATAGACACTTGGTGGTCTATGGTGCTCCTCCCTCATTGTCCATTTAATCGAGGGTCGAGTGTAACCGAATTGGTCATAATGACGATGGGCCCTAAAGTTACATCCTGTTTATGTATCTAATGCACAGTTTTTGTTGTAGTGCCACATAGCCATGACGACTCTGATGGCATCCAGTTGGCTTGCATGTACTGTACTTGTGTCATCCAACTTTCCTGCAATTTCTGCTCAGTTAAAACCTTTTATCGGTTGACACTGTTGACAGGGGTATTTTAACACTGCTGCAACACAACAGTGAGGCATTTTGTTTAAAAAGAAATATAAAATCTGGTCAAGAAATGGACTTTTCTTCAAGCTTTTATCTCTTTTGTCTTTCTGTGTAAATAGAACTTGTTACTTTAGTGACGTCAGTTCTATTTCCTGGATAAAGCCAGAAATTTCGGGCATGTCATACAGGAGTTTGTGTACTTATTAAAATGTACGTATGAATAATTTCTGCAAAATTGCTCAGTTGTTGTCAGGGCCACGTTAAGGCCTGTGTGAATAAATATCTTTGAGAACATTTATTTGCCTAATGCCCCTTCACAAGGTAAAGCCGAACCACCTTTGCAGATTTCTGCTCTGGAGTATTGTCAAAATTGGCTCTGGTTGGACCTTGATCAGGTACAGCTTTTATTGATGTGCCTGATCAGCTACATATATGTTTTTTTTTGTTTGTTTGTTTTTGTTTTTTTTCTGAGATGGTGATTTGGGGACCCCATCTGATCTGGCTTTATGACATTTGGATGGGATGAATGCCCTAACAGCAAAATATAGGAAACACGCAATCAATAAGAATTGTCCATTCTTCCTTAAAACCAGGCACTTCAACTTGTCCTGACTCACACGTGAATTCTTCTTACAAGATAAAGAACCACCAACCTGCCATGAACACTTTATGGGTGTAAAGTGCCCCTTTGAAAACCCTTTAATTTTCCTCTTCTGCCCTGCTTGTAAAGCAGCGATTCTACTCCCAAAGCACGATGAGTGAAGTATTCAACAAGGTGCCACCACCAAAGGTTCTAGGTTTATCTGAAACATCTTGTATAGTCATCTTCACATGCACGTAACTTTTATTTGAAACATGCTATTGGCTATATGCAAGTTTTTCTTTTGAGTGTATCTGAAACGTCCTACATGTGTGTGTGTGTGTGTATAATGTATATATGTATGTATGACATAGTTGCTAATGGTATCATGACAATAAACCTAACTAACTATCTACTTTTCTGTGCATGTGCTTTTGCAGGTGGTTAACGAAGAAGATGAACTGAAGGACCTGTTCTTGAAAGGAGAAAATCTCCTTAAGAGAACCACAAATCCAGCAAAGGCAGCTGTTTATGAAAAACATAATCTGCTCCATGATAAATACAACACCTTGAAGGTACAGAAATAGAATCGCATGGGAGGTAGAGGCATAAAATATTAATTTAGTAAAAATCTTTTAAGTTGAAAATTTGAAAATGTTTTCTCAGAGTCATCAGCATAGCTTAGGTCAGGGAGGAAGCAGTGAAACACTAAAGACAAAATACATAAAGGCAATTATTCATTCATTCGTTTTCTGAGCCGATTAATCCTAATTAGGATTGCGGGCTTGCAGGGCTTTTAAACTTGATTGGTCACCTCCTACTCACTAGCATTGTGAAGCTACCATTTCTATACCTGGAAGCGGTAATGTATTGGTCTTGCTGTCTGCTGATGTAGCTTCACAATGCTAGTGAGTAGGAGGTGACCAATCAAGTGATGTAGATTAATGATGTCAGAGTTCAATAGATTGTTTTGTCACAAGTAGTTGAAATCTTTGATCACTCTCGGAGATCCTGATCTTTAACTACTTATGTTTATCTAAATCGGCATTCTCCGTGAACGTTGTGTTTCCCTTTAATGCCGATTTATATAAACACAAGTCGTTAAAGATTGCAGTGTAGAGCAATTGTTGGTCATATTTTTACCAAGAAAATAAACCAGGATTTAACTTCCCCTAGCAGCTCTGGTCTGCTCCGAAAAAGCACAAGATCCTACAAGAAAGTTTGTGATTATGACGTTACATCGCCCATAGTGTCTATAATCCATTGTGGAACACGCAGGGTAAAGTTGGATACTAAAGGAACAGCAGTGCCTCAATGGCAGTGCCTCATTGTATGGTTTTTGGTTATTCAAACCATTCAGGAAGGAATAAAGATGTCCGTTATCTAAATGGATGAAGCGAGAACGGACTGATGTTAGTTCTATCCGGAAGTTCCAGCCAAATTACATTTTGCTCAAGATGCATTTGTTCAGGACCTGGCTGTGGAATTAATAATGTTGAAACTGAAACTAAAAAATATTCAAATATTATGGGTGCATCCAAACTTTTGGATGGCAGTGTTTACCATTGTAGTTCCTTTTTTAAAAATTATTTGCAGAATCTTAAGGCGCTTAGGAGGAGGAAGGCTCTTGCTTTTGCCCCGCAGTGGTACCAGTTCCGTAAAATGTCAGAAGACATGACGCACTGGCTTGATAACATTGAGAAAATGGTGGCCGAACTGCCAGATTCTCCCAGTCAAGCAAGAATGAAGGTAATAATTTATGTTTGAAGAGTTGTTGTGGATTAAATTTTTCCCAGTCCACATATACACAGGAGTTATTTAAAATTTAATTTTTTTTTGTTCTAAAGAAAATCAAGTCTTTACAAATACCACTAAAAAAAAAAATCTCTGTCCACATGAAAGTGCATAGAAAAGGGTACGAATTAAAAATGACCCTTGCATGTTAGAGCAAGCATTTAAATGTTGCTGTTGAGAAATGTGAAACTATTTTATATATTTCTTTTATTTTTTTATTATTATTAATATTTTGATAAACTGGAGATCGGAAAGGGAATAGAACAGCAGCGTCCGGTACTTGAAGATGTGCGGACACTTGGTCACAAGCTCTCAGAAGATGGCTTGCTGAAACTTGTGGAGCCGCGCCTCATTCCCATTAATAAACGCTGGGAACAGCTGGATATGAAGTTTAGTGAAGTATTTCATGTCAGTGTAAGTATAGTAAAAATATTTACATATATTAAAACTCTGTAATACTATTTTTTTCTTAATGAATTCTGTATTTTATCTATATTGTTAGATTGAAATTACGCTGAGTGTGATTGACATTTTTCCCGTTCTGTAAAGGAACTGCAAGCTTTACTGCATAAGATTGATGAAAATGATGCACTACTGAACTCCTCTGTGTTTGACACCAATGAAAATATACCCCAAAAAGAAAAGTGCCTTAAGGTAAGATTATGAGGTGCTATAAAATAATGCAGATTTTATGAAATGGGTTACCTTATAACCCCTTTTAAGTGGAAAAATGTACGAGTTAGCATTGAAGTTTCTGTCACCAAGCATTCATTGAGTTTCATGAAAGTACAGTCACAGTAACCTCACAAAACAGAATCTGGGTTACGACTTTTCAGGGAGGTATTAATTAATACCGTTTTAATTATGCCTGGCTAAACTCAGGCAGTGAATTTGAAAGGGCTTTTTCTTAGCAATGATCTAAATGATGTTTAATATTTTACAGAATCTACAAGAATCCAATATATTTTATTAAAACAAAAACTTGGTACTCTTTGTTTGAGGATGCTTGTTCTGGCTAAGTACAATTGTTGGTCAGTCCTTTTGTTTATACTTTTATGAATCTGTAAAGATCTTTGTTAGTGTGATATGCCTAAGAAGTCGTCGTCGAAAGGTCATAGGTCATGTATGGAATCAGCAGAACTGATACGATTTTGGAATTCATCCAAACAGGCTCAAGGTCACAGCAAGTCAAAAGTCTGTACGTGTGTCGGAGCGGAGGTAGAGGCATACCTGTTGATGACAATGATGTTGAGATCTACAGGGGTTTAGGCTTCCACATGTGGTCAACAGTAATCATTTGATTAATTCAGTATATTGTAACTGAATGCAAACTATCAACTATGGGTGGCAAGGAGCTGTCCAAAGATCTCAGGGATAAAGTGGCATGAGTCAGATTGTTTTGTGGATACAAAAAAAAAAATAGCAAGAGCAATGAAGAACCCGGCCAGGCTACCATGAGGCCTATGACAACGTTAAAGCATTTACAGGAATTTCTGGCGAAAAATTTCTGGTTGTTGTGTGCATGGGACTACAGTATCACAAATGCTTCAAAATTGGCGTCTATGGGTGGGTTGCTAGAAAATAAGCCAATCCTTAAGAAAGGCCACATTAAGTCACCTTGAGGAAAAAAGGTATTATAGTAACAACAAATTGTATGGCAGAAAGCCAATACAGCTTACCATCCAGATAACACCACATGTACAGGAAAGCATGGAAGTGGTAGAATCCTGCTGTGGGGTTATTTCTCTGCAGCAGGGACTGGGGCATTTGTCAAGATAGAAGGAAAAATGAATGAGGCAAAATACTGTCAAACCTGCGGCCCTCTGCCACAAAGTTGCCAGTGGGAACAAAGTTCATCTTACAAGATGACAATGACCTGAAGCACATAGCAAAGTGGACCACATGGTGGCTTAGTATGGCCCAGTCAGAGCCCAGACTTGAACCCTATTTAAAAAACAGTGGAATTATTTTGAAGATTGCAGTCCACCAACAGTTACCTTCCAATTTTACTAAGCTTGAGCCGCTCTAAAGAAGAGTGGGGACATATTGCACAGTCTTGATATGCAACATCAGTAGAGGAGAATCTCAACGGCTGTAATCATCTATACTTTTGCATAAATAGGATTTAAATATGCGCTTAAGGATTGACATTGCATAAATGTATTGAAACAATGACATGGGAAAATGCATACTGCAATTAAAGCTTAAATCAGTCCAACAAAATATCAGTGTGCAGCAGTTTTGCTGGAATATAATTGTAATTTTTTGACAGTATTTTTTGTGAATTATTTATTTATTCATTCATTTATTCATTTATTTGTTTGTATAAGTATAGTGTATGTAGTCTGAGGCTGAAACTTTTGGCTGTAGGCTGATGGTTTGCTGTACATGAGTTGCTTTATAATAATATTTAACAATTTTTTTTTATTAGGAAGTAAAACATTCTTTGGACACTCTCGAATCTCCAGTTACAGAGGCTTTAGAAAAGAAAAACACACCCCCTCATGTAAATTCCCTTGTTCATCTCCTCAGTACGAAGTGGGAAAAGCTGAAGAAGCTCTATCAGAGCAGGCGAGGGTAAGTAACTATCTGTGGGTTTTGCCATGCAGAACACTAGAACGAAGACGCACAGCATCAACCAAACAACACTCTCCAGATTTAAACATCAGGGAGCCTTTCTGTATATCAGTCATTACTTGGTGTCAAATTCTAATGATGGGAGAAATGTACTTTAATTCAAATAAAAGTCTGCGATTTTTATTTATTTATTTATTTTGGTAAATACATTTTCCTGTCGTTAACTCTGATCTTCCACAGTCCTGTATTGTAATTACTTTTTAGGAAGAAGCAAATCTGTTGGGCGGCAACAGGGTGTTAATTTAACAGCAATTGAGGGGTATGTGTGATTTCTTTAGCTGTCTTGGATACGTGACCCAAAACCTCGCATACATGACCCAAGCTGAGTACCTAAATAAACGTAAATAATTTAAAAAGTAACTCAGAATTTGATACACACAGATCGTTATTGCGGTTTTGTAGCAATGTCCTCAGGACTGTACTTTTTACTCTTTCTTTCTCTCTCTCTCTCTCTCTCTCTCTGCTCCAAACACCATGCTAGCCTGTGCTGAATTCAGACATAATAAATTATAATAAATAATCATACAAACATGTTCAAATTCCCATTCCGAGTGTGGGTCTGTAATTCCTAAAATTACAAAATACGTTACCATTTAATATTCTAATGTAGAGTAAACAAATCCTTGTACCAATTCAATCTACATTACAATGTATGGTGGGTCATTCAAAATCTTCTGTGCCTCCTTAAGTGATCCCAAGGTCGGGAGTTCAAGCCCCACTATCAGCGGGTTGACACTGCTGTCTCCCCAGTGCAGCTAACTGGGTTATCAAAGGCCGGCCACGTCTCTCACTGTCTGTGGTGCAAGGCATGTAAAAGAACCATTGCTGATCTTCGTCAAGAGTAGGTTGCATAGCCGACAGCGTGTTTTCTGCCCTCGCAACTGTCCAGGGTGTACTCTGCCCTCGCTCAGAGTCAGCTATGATGGGCGCCAGCCTCCCCGCGACCCTAATTAGGATTAAGAGCTTCAGAAAATGAATGAATGAAAGTTCCTTTCTCCCTATGATCTTCATGGCCATTTGATGAGATGTGCAAGCTTATACTTTAACTGTGCTAACATACATAAAGTCTAAAAAAAAATTAAAAAAAATCGAGCATTCTGTGCAGCATCTAAAAAGGACTTCAAGTCACATGAGCAATGTCAACACCACTGTTTATATGAAGGATCCTAAATTGTTGGTAGTTTGTAAGTAAGTACTTGACTGTGGTCACCAGCTGGATTTGGGTTCATTATTATCTTCTCAGTTTTCTTCATTCATAGCAAGGTGAGCATCACATCAATATTCAGCGTGTTTTATTTCACTGTGGTAAAATCATGACTCTTGGTCTCTGTGTTGTAATAATAAGCAAGAATCAAGAAGATTTTACAATATAATTTGAGGCATTTTTCCCTCACACCCCTATTTATGCATAGTGTGAAGAGAACTAAGGCGCTTGGACATCCTCGTTAGTCCCTGGTACTAATAGATTTAGGCCAGATGTTTCTTGGTTTACCTTTACATATTGAACTCCATTAATTATAAAGAAAACCAGCATTTCTGTTTTAATTTACCTTGAAATTAATAAGGCTGATCAGTATTAAAAGCTGAACTAAAATCAGTTTTAAAAAGTAATCATGCGCATCCCTTAATATCCTGTTTAAAATTATCATCGTCCTCCAGTGCCATCTGCCTTCTGCAGGTTGACTATCGTGGACCGCCATTCGTCCTGCCGTTCTGCCGTTCGGATACCATAATTTAGCTTTGTCCATTCCTTTGTTATCCATCCAAATGGTTCTTGGTCTGCCACGTCCCCTCCTTCCATTAATTTCCCCTTCTAACAATTGTCATTGCAATCCACCTCATCTTACCGGATGACCAAAGTATTCACATTTTCTCTTAGTGACAGTATTTATTAGTTGTTTTCATCAGTTTTAGGACTTCCTCATTACTAAAATGATCCGTTTATGGTACTCCTAACATTCTTCTGTAAGTTCACATCTCAAATGTGAAAATTTCGAGTCTTTTTATGATAGTTTTGGACAGCGGATAAAGTTCCAGATCAGCACCATCCAAGCACACCGAATGACCCTCGCCATGTGAAATTTAGCTTGTTTTGTTGTTGTTTTCAGCATGAGCAACACTTATACTTAGTCAAGTGCAGATAAAACACTGTCCATGAACCCTGTTCACAAGCAGAGGAGTGGCAGCAAACGTGAACTTGCTATGTAATGTATTATTTGTACTTTTTCCTCTTCCCAGGTACGTTGACAAATGCAGGCGCTATGGGGAGGTTTTAAAAGCCATCCAGGGTTGGTTGACTGCTGCAGAAAAAGTATTATCGATGCATGAGAAAGACCCAGACAGCAATGCAAGCCACATCAAGGTAATTAATTATCGTAATTGGCCAAAAATCACTCATTTTATTTGTCATTCTGTTCAAATCTGTAAATGTCTGCAAGGCCCACAGAGGGAAGAGGGAAAAAAAAAGCAATATGTGACGATTAAATAGAGAACATTTTATTAGAATGCATTATCTGTATTTTACATTCATTCATTTTCTGAAGCGCTTAATCCTGATTTGGGTCGTGGAGAGGCTGGTGCCCATCTCAGCCGACTCTGGGCAAGGGCAGAGTACACCCTGCACAGCTCGCCAGGCCATCGCAGGGCAGAAACACGCTGTCGGCTATGCAGCTACTCTTGACGAAAATCAGCAATGGTTCTTTTACATTCCTCTCACCACAGACAGTGAGAGACGGGGCCGGCCTTTGATAACCCGGTTAGCTGCACTGGGGGGACAGCAGTGACATCCCGTTGATGGCTTGAACCCCCGACCTTGGGATCAGTAATCCAGCGCCCTACCACCGGGCCACCACTGTCCCCACCGGGCCACCACTGTCCCCACCGGGCCACCACTGCCCATTTTATATACAAATATGTAGTTTCTTATCAAAACGTGCTGAATTGTTTACACCAAGGTGTTAACCCTAAAAGAGAGATTTTTTGGTGTCTACCCATGATCCAGACTTTCTGAATGAGGTCCTCACCATGATGGACAATTACTGGACAACAGTCCCAAAGCTGTAGCACAAGTATCCACATTAGGGACAAGCCCATGGGTTGGGAACAGAATGTCAAATCTCAATCTCAGCTAGCAAGATAGCATCAGCATAAGGGCTAACAGCAGTGTTATCAAAACTGACAATTTTACTTTAGAAGAAAGAGAGACCCTGCACACAGTTTCAGAGCTGAACATGCCGGATGAGCTAAACAACTATCCTACTTTAATTAGGAAAACAAATCCGCGTATTATACCCTTGTTCGTCCATCAGCGACCAAATAAAAATGATGTTGGCCCGGTAAAAGTTTGCGTAAGACCTAAAGCCGGTTTACACATAATTTTATTTAAATTACACAGTAGTAATATAAACTACCCCGCTTAAAAAAAAAAAAAAAAAAACAGTACCTGGATTAAATAATCATTAAAAATTGGCAAAAACCTTTGATTGGATTATTATTGAAGGGTTTAGTACGTTTCAGCTGGCAACATGTTAGTTAATGTTAAGTGTTTCTGTGCGTACTTTTGTTTCTTAATCATGTCAAAAGATGTCACTGTATTTTGGAAACGCCAAATTATTGACTTTTTTTTTTTTTTTTTAAATTACTGATATTGTGTTAAGAACTGTCAACTTTTCACAGAAAGGAAAGTTGTGATATTGCATATCTTTAACAAAACAATGCCCCAGAGGATGAATGCGTGCTGTAATTTACATTTACAGCATTTGGCAGACACTCTTATCCAGAGCGACTTAGAATTATTTTTAATGATATTGGGCAATTGAGCGTTAAGGGCCTTGCTCAAGGGCCCAACAGTGGTGTTAGCTGACCTTCGGATCAGTAACCCATCGCCTTAACCACTAAGCCACCACTGCCCTGTACTGTAATCAAAAATCAATCCACTGCACTGTAATCAAAGCTAAAGCCAGTCCAACCATAAGTACTCAACAGTTTACACTTTTGGGTGATTTCCTTGTAAGAATCATGTGTATATTGTAACTGGAGCCCCTGTTTTAAGTATTTCTGGTTCCTATTGTATTCCTCAACGTTCGGTACTTTATCCCTTAATAAATTGTCACATTTCTATCACCCCGGCCTGTCTATTTAAACAAGGACACAATTTCCGACGCCTTTTGCAGATCGAACAAGCAGGTACAGATAATAAATGATTATCCTACCCTCCATAACATCTTTAAGTACAGCGGTGGATTAAATGCCATTGATCCCAAGGCATGGCACCATTTACACCATTTCGCCACTTGACAGCAGTCTATCAGAGCAGGTGCTGGATGTCTAAAACTGTCAGTGTACAGTAAAGGATCCCAAATTCTTTGAGGAAGACAGGACAAGAGCAATGACTACTTTAACCTCTTTTGATATGTTACAGGAGCTACAGGAAGATTTGGCAAACCAAGAGGCAGCAGTGAAAGGGCTTAATGCTCTTGGCGAGGACCTGGCATTGCAGGGCAGGAAAGAGAACAAAGGACCGATTAAAAAGCAGCTAGAGTCCATCAATACCCGTTGGACTGCAGTGTTCAACCAGCTGTGTGAAATAAAGCGAAGGCAAGTTTCTGGTTCTATCCTTCAAATTAGAAAAGTCTGGTTCCTAAATTCAGGTTATTTTTATTTCCGTTTCATGAGATTCGAATCAAGATGATTTATTTAGTGCTACTTTTACATGTACATGTTCAAAAACATCCTTTTTATTTGGGAAAGACCACATACTTTTTGTATGATGTGTCATTTTTAATGACTTCATTAACTGTTTGCTAAATTGCATAGGTCTACAGAGAAAAGCATTACGCTTGCAGAGCTTCATGAAGATATTGTGGAGTTTCAGTCTTGGTTAGATAAAGCAGAGTGTGTTGCTGTCCTCCCAGTGGATCCGTACCACAGGGAACAACTCAACACAGCATTAGAAAATGTACAGGTAAAGCCCATTTTAATTTCTAAATTAGTGTTTGGCAAGTATACACAAACAGAAAACATGATCAATTGTTCAGAAAATGGGTTTTTTATAAGAGGTTTTCACTGCACTTTTGTCGTGTTTCTGACACCTTTAGGTTGAAGTCGCAGAACTACCGAACAGAAATAAAACACTACACAAAATTAACACAAAAGCTTCATCCTTGTCTGGTGATAAAAACAAGACTTTGGAAAATAGTTTAAAGATTATCAACATGCGATGGGCCAAGGTACACTTAAGTTTGTTATTTTTTTAAATACTTCTTCATTCGTGACAGAATTCTTAAAGGAACATTTTGTTTGAATAGTCCAATATAGACTGCAAACCATCTATAGATTGTCAAAAAACATCTGTAGATGGATTCTCAGCAACGAATGATGTTTATTTGTTTTTTTTGATATACTGTATTAATCCCGCAAGGGAAATTATTGCCTCTGCATTTAACCCATCCAAAGTGAGCAACCAAACTGCCACACATTGTGTTACCCGGAGAGCAGCTGGAGGTTAGGTGTCTTGCTCAAAGGCACTTCAGCCATGAAGGTGGAGGAAGGGAAGGTGCAGCTCATTCCCTCACCGCCGCACATTTTTCCTGCTGGTTTGGGAATCGAATTAGGGCCCAAACATTAGGCTACGGCTGCCCCCGATACCTTTATCTTCAATATTTTATTTAATACAGTCACATGGAAAAGAAAGTACACCCTCTTTCAGATCTATGATTTTACATATCAATACCTTCTTAACTGTCATAGAACCAGCACTGTTACTCAGTTGAAGGGATATAACCTGCTAAGTCCATGATGAAAAATGATGTATCATATTTTGTCAATCGAGGTCTCTGCCCATATGCTGAGAGTCACCCCAAAGTGACAATTGCAGCTTCTTTGCAGCTAAAATTCCAAATCATCTGATAAATATGACTTAATCGTATTATGTGGCGGCGTTTTTTTCTCGAAACCACAAATGTGTGACTTAACAGGTAATTAAATGATGACACATTAGGTTATTTAAGACACGACAAGAACCGATTTCTTTATTATGTCTTGATATGTAAAACCACAGAATTGAAAGAAGTTACTTACTCTTTCACGTTGCTATGCTATAAATTGTATTAGAAGTCTAAATAAATTTAATATTCAGGTCTGTTTTGATAATCTAAATATAAAATTTCAAACATCAAGCTCTATAATCTGTTCTGGACCATTCATATCAAGTAAAAACTGAACAATGAAGTGATATACTGTACTTGGCAAGTCTAAAAGCAGGAGATTGATATACTGTAAGGAAGAAGTGTGGCAACAGCACATGACCCCAGCAAAGACATTCCACTAGGGTGCTGGCCCTTCCAGCTGCCAACATACACCCAAGTGTACCTTCCTAATTAGGGTCACTGGGAGGCCGGCGCCCATCTCAGCCGTCTCTGGGTGAGGGCAGAGTACACCCTGGACAGCTCACCAGGCCATCGTAGGGCAGAAACACGCTGACGGCAACCCAATGGCCTACTCTTCACGAACGACAGCAATGGTTCTTTTACATGCCTCTCACCACAGCCTTTAATAACCCAGTTAGCTGCACTGGGGGGGCAGCAGTGACAACCCGGTGATAGTGGGGCTTGAACCCCTGACCTAGGGATCAGTAATCCAGCACGCCACCACCAGGCTACCGCTACCACTACCCCCTTGTGCATTCATATAAAGTTTAAAAATGAGAGAACTGATGACACGATATTTAAACTAGATGATGGTTTTTGATGGTCTATAGATGGTTCCTCAACTCTTTGCAGGGTGTCTACAAAAGACAAATCAGAAGGTGTTTGCTACAGGCAGTACATCATAAAAATGTTTGAATAAATAAAAATCTTAGTCAAGGACTAATATTTATGGCAGGTGAGAGTAAGGCAGAGAAGTAATTTTTTATAATCATGCTGGTAATCTTTCAATGTCTTCCTGCTAATGCCAAAGGTATCATCTAGTCTTACTGAGAAGCAGCAGCAGATTGAGGATCATCTGAGAGATTTGAATAAATACCTCTTGCTCTCCAGCTGGGCCTCTGCAACTAGAAATCTGCTTGATCGGTCACCTGAAGCAATTGAATATAAGGTATTTCTTATATTTAAAGGTACGTAAATGGCCTGTGTTTTGAAGTGGGTGGGGTCATGCCAAAATGGCAGGGACCTTTCCTCATTTGGGATCGTATTCTGCGGTCATGTCAACGCTACCCTTTAAACTGCAGTACCGGTTTCTGAGGTGACACACTGTCGTTGTCACTGTTTCTAACATTAGTGTAAACCAAGCAAGCAAATGATGCAAACTCCATTTTAATAAATGTGACATGATTTTTATTTTGTGTATGACCTTGTTACGCATTCAAGCAAGTAAATTTGTTTATTCATGGTGCTGTCTTTCTGTAGACTGATGAAATCCTGTCCCAGAAGCCAGAAATAGAAACAATTTTGGCCAAAGAAAGACCACTTTATGAACCTGAAAGGGTGAACTATTTACCGTGTACATTATCTGATATGAATGACTGCAAGTTTCCAGCACAAAT
Source organism: Neosilurus mollespiculum (assembly GCA_030014195.1). Classification (NCBI taxonomy): domain Eukaryota; kingdom Metazoa; phylum Chordata; class Actinopteri; order Siluriformes; family Plotosidae; genus Neosilurus; species Neosilurus mollespiculum. The sequence continues at coordinate 19,688,226 of JAQMYF010000009.1, read as the reverse complement.
AAGCAAAAACAGTAATAAATTAATCATTTCTGGCGCACCATTTTTCAGGGTCAGTTTGATCGGCTCAGTGCAGACTGGATAACAATTCAAGTGCATCTTAAGGAATGGAACAACAAATGTCAAGTTGCAGGTAAGATTTTTTTAAATAACAGTCATTAGTATCGACTACACGGGAATGGTGCAGTCTGATTGGTCCACTATCTCTGAATCATAAATATGTTATTCGTAAATATGAAATCATTATTCTAAGTGGATCATATTTGAATCAACATGACTCGAGCCTGCACATCATCATGCTTTAAAATAAAAAAATTAACCATAAAAAGTCTTGTTAGTTGTCATGGAGATATATACATATATCTACTTGTATGTAGTATATACAAAATGTTTGAATTAATGAATTGTGAATTAGTGTGCACACCTAGGTGCACGGTTTTCTTCTCTGTTTGTGTAGTATGTACGCTAACTTCTGAACGCTCTCCCGTCAGCTCCATAGGAAGCACAGCTCACCTGAACAGCATTTGTTTCACTTAAAAGATAAAAAAATAAACTATAATCATCTAGTTTTGGTTTGATTCTTTCTTTTATATTCTTGTAGTTTATACCAAAGTTTTGCATTAGTGTGCGAATGTGCTTACATTTAAACCATTTGGCAGGAGCTCTTATCCAAAGTGACTTACACTTTATTTATTTTTTTAATACATCTAAGCAATTAAGGGTTAAGGGCCTTGCTCAAGGGCCCAACAGTGGTGATAGTGAGGATTGAACCGCTGACCTTCGGATCAGCAACCCATCGCCTTAAGCACTAAGCCACCACAGAGATGGGTTTCTCGTTTTCCATGTAGCCTTCTGAACTCTAACTCCGCTAAAACTCTGCATAGTGTTTATTAGCTGAGCCGAAAGGATACTAACATCAAAACTCTGTAAATGGTTTAAAGAGACCCCTTCATGCAGATCTCAGGCTCTGCACCTGTGCTGGGAGCACAGATGTGTGTGTCCTGGGTTTTTTTAATAAAAAATTAAATAAGCTGAAAAATCTCATGGGGGTGGCGCAGTGGTTAGCACGTCCGCCTCACAGCAAGAAGGTCCTGGGTTCGATTTCCAGCTCGGGTGTTTCTGTGTGGAGTTTGCATGTTCTCCCTGTGCTTGCGTGGGTTTCCTCCGGGTACTCCGGTTTC
>JAQMYF010000009.1:19672429-19686948 GCA_030014195.1 Neosilurus mollespiculum | reverse complement strand
GGCCCTGCGATGGCCTGGCGAGCTGTCCAGGGTGTACCCCGCCCTCGCCCCGAGTCGGCTGAGATGGGCGCCAGCCTTCCCGCGAACCTAATTAGGAATAAGTGGTTCAGAAAATGAATGAAAAATCTCACTTGTCCTAGTATGTTATAATTCTGCATAGTACTGTCAAAACTCAAATATTAAACAAATAATAATTTAATTAATTAAACAATTTAAGTGACTCTTTACTCCATGGAGCCATGGAGCTTGTCTACTTCAGTCATGATAAAAAATTTAAAAAATGCATTTAAAAAAAGAAACTTTGCATTTCTGTGCATTTTATTTATTTATTTATTTATTTATTTGCTTTGGTGCCTGTGTAATATATACTAAAACAATTAGTCTCTATGGATGTCACGAAAATGAATATTCCATCTTTTTCGCCCTCAGTGCATAATTGTTATTCGTACTTTTGTACAATATATTGTTATGTGTGAAGTTCCAGTAAAACACTGAAGCCCTTATTCAATGTTATTCTGTATATTACATCATACATGTTTTTTATTATTTTCTTCATGTGTTTATGTTGCAGCTGAGTACTTAACAGGCACTGCACCTGATGTTTCAACAATGGAAAAATTCAGTAATTCAAGTACTGAACTCAACAACTGGCTTTCACTTCTTGACCACACGATAACACAGCGGGTGAAAGTGGGAGATCTCACTGAAATCAGTGACCTTACTGTGAAACTCAAGGTTAGTGCTGCCAAAGTAAAATAAAATACTTCTCATGTCATTTCATCTGATGGGATCCGGATTGTTTACAGTAAAGTTGTCTATTGTTTGTTCCAAAATGTATTCGCTGTCCAAATGTAAAACTTATGTAGAATACATTGTTTTAAATTTTTTATTTTATATATATGTGTGTGTGTGGTTAATTTAATATTTTGGCTTTGGATATTTTGCTGAATTTGATATTTTTCTATGTAACCTAGCTAGATTGCTGACATGAGTCACTCAGGCCATAATCAGTACATAAAAAAAATACTTTTTGAAGCTATAAAAGTTTAAGTAAATAAATTTAAAGTTGTTCAGCATTGTCAAATTTGAATGTATTTATATGCACCCTTATCATTTAGAGTAAAGATCCTGGGTTGGAAATTATCTTTGGTGTAAACCATAAGTTTCATTGGGGGGGTGGGGGGGTGGAGTTCATTATCAAAAAATTTTTACAAAAAAAATTCGTTAGCTGAACATGAAACGAATATAATTATTTTAATAAATGGCTTTTTTTTTTTCGTTTTACAAGAAAAAATATGAACTCATCGACAAAAATTCAGTCACAATTGGTCATAATTTCTCCTCCTTGGGCTGAAACACTTCAAGGCTTCAACTTCTTTAATGGGGAAAAAAATGCTTTAACCACTTGTATTAAAAACATGCTAGTGAAGAAACAGTCTTGCTAAGCCTTCTCCTTATTAATGAGTTATCTCTATCCATGAATGTAAAAATATCTAAAAAGCTTTTAAAAAGAGAGCCTTGATCATTCGCACCAGAGAAAGCCTATCAAAAAAGTACCAGATAGCTTGAGCATGAGCATACACAATTTCCTCCGGGATCAATAAAGGATTCGGATTCTGATATGCAGTAAATAGAAATCTGTTCAGATTCAGGTTGTAAATTTTACAACGAGGAAGACGGAAAATGAGATTTTATGTCGCAATCCATTTTTATCATGCAGGCGGCAGTGAAAGACATGGAGCAGAGATGGCCACACCTGAATAAACAGATCACTGCTGCTGAAAATCTCAAGAACAAAACCAGCAACGCTCAGATGCGTGCTGTGATTACAGATCAAAGTAAGCAATTTCAATTTATAGGGTAAAATGAAAATGTAAAAAATGTAAAAAGGCTCAGTTGTATTTTATGGCAATAAAAAAAATGATTGTCTGTCTTGGATTGCGTTAAACATCAAGAGGTATAAAGTGAGAAAAGATTGTATGATTTCATAAGGGTATCGCAGAGTAAATTAGAATTATGTCACCTGAAATTGTCAGGAGTGTAACACTTTTGGGTGACAAACATTTATTGGATGAGGTTTTTGTGATGTAATAAGGTCAAGGAAAGCTTTTTTTAATGAAAAAGAAATCTAAAAAATAGAGGCTTATACATCACTATTGAATAAAAACACAGACTGTAACTCAAGTAGGCACAGTAGGTCTGCTTCCACTTCACACCGTAGTCAGGAAACACAGGGGAGGCTTGTTAATTTGTTCACTCCTGGGCTTAAGTATTGTTAACTCCAGCCCTCTCCCCCCCCCCCCCCTTCCTTCCTTTAGTCAGCAGTGGACAAGCTAACGGCAGGGACTTGATGCTGAAAAGCTGCAGGATTTAGTTATAAGCATCCATTAACTTCACTTCACTACTGCTGAAACCCCACTACTTCTCTCTCTCTCTCTCTCTCTCTCTCTCTCTCTCTCTCTGCTCCAAACACCATGCTAGCCTGCATGCTAGCCTGTCTTATAATAATTAATGAATTTTATTTCTCGCACTGGGAGTAATAAAGGGTGCAGGCATTTTTCAGCCTGTCGCTTGTTAAGCAACTTTGGTGCCTTCGGCCTGTAATGATGTGAGGATGCCTGAGCGGTGGAGACTTGCCAATTTTTAAGAACCTTTGAAGGGATATGTGCCAAGCTGCACTAATTACACAGGCATAAAGTTAATGAGTCACACCATGAAGTTATGGGAGAGAGTAGTGGATTCCCGGCTGAGAGGAGGGATGGTGATCTGTGAACCGCAGTAGGGTTTTATGCCACCGAAGCGCACCGTAGATGCCATATTTGCTTTGAGTTGAGGGAGATGTACAGGAAAGATCAGAAGGAGTTACACTGTGTGTGGAGAAAGTGCCAAGAGTTGACTCGTGGATATGTATGAGATTATTGTGACAGTGGTGACGTGTGCAGCAAGAACGACAGCCTGGTTCAAGGTGGAGGTGGGAATACGCCAAGGATCTTCTTCGAGCCTTTTTTAGTTTGCAGTGGTCGTGGACAGGTTGACCAATGAGGCTCGACAAGAGTCTGTATGAGCTATGATGTTTGCAGATGTGATTGGTAGTGAGAGCAGGGAACCAGTGGAGTTGAGTCTGGAGTGAGAGTGGTCAGATCCAGATGGTGTGTGCATGTGCAGAGGAGGGATGGCGGGTATATTGGCAGAAGAATGTTGGGCATGGAATGCACCTGTTAGGAGAAAACGAGGAAGGCCAAAGAGGAGATTTATGGATGTTGTGAGGAAGGACATGCAGTTGATTGGTGTGACGGAGAGGGATGGAGAAAGAGGATCCAGCATGTCGACCCCTAACAGGAGAATCCGGAAAGAAAAAACAAGAATGCACGTTAATGAAGAATCTGCAGCCATGCATTATTCTGAAAATACAGTGTATGCTTTCAGCCAATCAGAAAGCAAACAGTGGGTACAGTGTCTAATAATACAAATTCCATGCATGCTTTCAGTGATTACACTGCGAAACTCAGACTTGGCTCTCGAGCAGCGCGTCGACAAGGTGCACGACTATTAATCCGGAGAACGCTAGTTCAGATCCGGGTTGATGCCACAGCCTCAGGAGTCCATGGGAGGTAATTGGCCGAGCTCTCACGGGAGGGAAGGATGGCATACGTTCACTTCCCTGTCACTCACAGTGATCACCAGCCAATCATGGGCGTCTGGGAGCTCATTTGTACGAGGGGGCAGATATCACTTTCCCTCCGAATGTGTTAGGCCGACCCCAAATACGCATGCACAGCAGTTCGAAAAGAGGCGGGTGGAGGCGTCGCATGTCACAGAGGGGGCATGTGCACGCTAACACCCCTCCCTGGTTGTGTGATTGAGAAGGAAATACTTGACGGGTGAGAATCGGGTATGACCAAATTAGGGCAGAAAAATGGGGGAGAGAAAAAAAAAACGCAGACTGTAATTTAGAATTTACAAAATCCATATTTTGTAAACTGAACTAAAAACAAAATCTGTCCAAAGAAGGAGGCCAGTTCTTTCAGTTGAAATGGGCAAAGGTTCCTGTATTGTGAAAAGCCTGGGAAAGGCTTCCTTACGCCTTTGATACAAGTTCAAGCACTTATTAAGGCAATGCTACAATGCAGTGAATCTTTTTTTTTTTTTTATTTTAAAAATTAATTAATTTATTTTTTAAATAAGGGTCATTTCAAAATAGAAAATGATTTTTCGAGGTATTGTTTATGATGTAAATCTGATAAAGTAAACAAAAACTGAAATAAATCTCTTTGCTATTTTGAAATAGCATCTAATAATAATAATGATGATGATAAAAATAATAAAAAAGTTTTTAACTAATTAAAATTATCTAATAAATAAATAGGGGTAAATAAATTGACCTAAGTTTCAGAATTATTTTGGGGTTTCCTTATCCTAGTAAACATTTTGGTATTGACTGTATAACCTTATATCATTTGCAGAATTTTCTAAAAATGATACTTACTATAAATATTGTTATATTTAAAACTAATATCTAACAGCTATTAGGGATGAAGTTACATACTTTTTAAAAATCAACTTCTTTTTCCTGTTTTCTCTATGAGTTGAGAAATTACAAGCGCACTGGGAAGATTCACATACCAAGTTAATGGACCGAATAATTCAACTTCAGAACATGTATCAAGACTCCAAGGATTGGCTTGATGCCAGAAAGAAGGTGGAGACTCACATGAAGCAAGCCGGTGAAAAATTAGATGGCTTGCATGAAGCCTCTCCAATTGCTGATATTAAGGTGACGTGAATTGCATTTTGTGCTGTTTTATAATGGACAGCTGATGATAATGAGGAGTATTTTTGTATTGTTGAAATGTAGTGGCTTTTTTTAAACATGGTTGTAGAAAGTTAATAGTTTACTGATTTACTGTTGTTTAAGTTAAATATTATATATAAATACTGTAGTATATGTGTAAGATTGAGTCTGTATTTATTGTATAATGTAATATAAAGGAAATTATTGGAAAAAAAGTCAGTTGGTAACTTATTTGTATATAATATTTGCAGAAAATTGTTAAAGATATACAGCTGTGGCAAGCAGAACTTGACGAGACTAATGAACTGGCAAAAAAGCTACTGGTCCTTTATGCAGATGATGACACAAGCAAGATTAAACAGATGACCGAGAATATGAATCTTACTTGGGGCAATATGAAAAAATGGTACGTTTATAATTAGGAATTAATGTACTGTTACTTTTTATCTAAGTATGGATTGATAAATTAGAATAAAACCAAATTTCTTATATAAATGCACAATGTACTGTATGCTTCCTGTGATTTTACATGACAATAAGGGACGCATGAATTACCAGTGAATAGGCACCTTAGCCATTTTTGAATTTTTTTTAAATAAATAATTCTAAAAATGTATTTTAAACGTATTTCGAGTAAGATTAAACATTTTTAGTTTTTGAGAAAAGGTTGAGCCATTGTGGAGATAGAGCCTTTAAAGTGTTTCAGAATGACATTTTATAAATGCAGAAACTTTGGCTATATTTGGTTTAATAATTTGGTTTTAGGCCCTGCGATGGCCTGGCGAGCTGTCCAGGGTGTACCCCGCCCTCGCCCAGAGTTGGCTGAGATAGGCACCAGCCTCCCCGCGACCCTAATTAGGATTAAGCGGTTCAGAAAATGAATGAATGAATGATGAATTGGGTTTTAATGTTCTGATTGAGCTCAGTCAAACATGCCGCAGTTTAAATCCGTGTTCTAACACATATTTCCATGTTTAACTGCGATTTTTAAAAAAAAAAATTTAAAATTATGACTTGCAAGTTACTCCGCTATCAGCTGATATTGCACAATGCAGGAAACATCCTAATATCATATACATCATTTTAACCACTACATGTAGGGGCAGACCCTGCCCGTTCCCAGAGTCGGCTGAGATGGGCGCCAGCCTCGCCGTGACCCGGATTAGGATTAAGTGGCTTCGAAAATGAATGAATGTCGATTCAGGAGAACAGTGCTGCTTGGAGAAATTTTTTTTGTTTAATTTTACTGAAATGATCTGCAATATTGCTAACCCTCTCAAATAAAGATGGTTCAAACTCAGTGGCATTTTTCTTTCAGCAAAAAATTATGCCACTGATTCATCGTATACGAAGAGCCGATGAAAAAGGTCTGTTTTCCTTAAGAAGTTGTGGGAAAATGGAAATGGCTGACCAGTACGAACCAACATTGCTGCAAAAAAAGATAGTGAAATCACCCATTTGCACTCGTTTTATATAAGTCTGTTGGGCTTTTTACACCCGAGCCTACTGGCTCATCAGGCCAGAGCTGATCCCCGGTTTCCCCGGTAGCGTAAAGCAACTAGGAGTTCATCTCCTCCTGGATAATCCGTCACAGGTTACCTTGTCGGTATTATTTTTTTTTAATTGGCACCCATTTATACTGCTGGGTGAACAGAGGCACACTTGTGATGTTAAGACCTTGCCCAGGGGTCTTAGCATGTTGGGGGTCTAACAGGGATTTGAACCCATGCCCTCTCGGTCATGAGCCCAGCACCCTAACCACTACACCATGGGCCCACACACTCATTTTGCATACCTACATATAAAACAGTTAGGAAATCATGGATATGTCCAAGCACCAACCTATTTTAGAGAAGAAAACAAGCTTCTGTTAGCTATTAGACAGCACAGAAACAAACCAAAGACCAATCCAAGACAACAAAGGAATTGCTTCAGGAGACGAGGAACATTTTGGGATGGCACAGTCAGAGTCGAGCAGTAAATCTCAGCCGACACTGGCCAAATGCGGGGTACATCCTGAACAGCTGGCAATACCATCACAGGGCCAACACGCACACACAACCATTCACACTCACACCTAAGGGCAATTAGACTACCGTGCATGTCTATGGACTGTGGGAGGAAACACAAGTACCCGGAGGAAACACACACACACACACAAGTAAGGGGAGAACATACAGTCTCCACACAGAAACTTAAAATTGTTTCCATCATAAGAAAATAGAAGTCAATGAAAATACTTCAAAAAATAAAATTGGGTAGCATTTATGCGAATAATGCAGGAGTCCTTGTATGCCAAGTATTAACACGTCACTGCTTTTAGTGCAGGGGATGCAGAAGGAGACCTAGAGGCCAGACAACAGCAAATGCATCACTTTTACAGAGACCTGGAAATGTTTTGTAACTGGCTAACTGAAGCAGAGACTACAGCAAATGTCTTACAAGATGCTACATACAAGGAAGATCTTCTGGAGGATACAGCCACAGTTCCGCACCTACGAGAGCAATGGCGAGTAAGTAAGCACTTTGTGTAGCATCATTCTTAATCTTTGTGGAGCTGAGATCAGCCATACTTGGATTCTTAGAAGCCTGGTAAAGTGACTTTAGACTGCTGGTGATATAAACTCTTTCACTTGAATGATTTAGGACTATAACCAACTAAACTATAGTGAAGTTTCTGCTACACGGTTTGTATTTTTATCTGGTTTCACCCAAAGGACGGGTTTCCCTTTTGAGTTTGGTTCCTCTCAAGGTTTCTTCCTCGTGTCGACTGACATTGACCATCAGCCCGGAGAACACAAGTTGGAATCCGGGTTGATGCCACAGTCATCCGTGACCGGGAGTCCATGGGAGCTAATTCGCCGAGCTCTCATGTCACTTCCCTGTCACTCACAACGATCACCAGCCAATCATGGGCACTTGTGAGCTCATTCGTACGAGGGGGCAGACAGTTTCGCTCCGAGTGCATTAGACCGCCCCCAAGTACACATGCGCAGCAGTTCGAAAAGAGGTGGGTGGTAGCATCGCACGTCACAGAGGAGCATGCATGCTTACACCCCTCCATGGTTGGTGGTGGTTGTGTGATGGCTAAGGAAATACTTCTGGGTGGGAATTGTATATGACTAAATTTAATGGAGAAAATGAGTTGGGGGAGGGGGGGGCCTCCAGGAAGTCTTCAGTTTTCCTCTTTTTCTTTTTCGTTCATGGTATCCAGAAGGTCATTTCATGTTCCAAGGCTTGCCTTAGTTTATGTCTCAGTGGTTTCATATCTGCTCCTTCTATGAATTTCTCAGTACTAATATGATCTTGCCATTTAATTTGAAGAATCCTTGTAGACTCTTCTTGTAAAATCCTGTACGCCGACTGCTTTGTCGTCTTCCTTGTTCATTTTTCATGTCCCACACGCACAGAACTGTCACTATTAGTGATTTAAACAGCTGCGGTTTTGTTCTTCTTTAGAGATTTCTGGAATTTCCGAATCTTCTTTAATATACACCCCTTGCTTTTTAGAGCCTGTTGTTCGTGTCCTTTATCCTCCTGAGACCCAAAAATGAATGTTGTGTGTCTTCTCATTTCCTGACACTGCTTCTGTCCCTCACCACCCGATAACTATTGAACTTAGTACTTTGGGGAAAGAGTAACACCCAATGGCTCTCGTGTGGAGTGTTGTCTCTGTAGGTGTTAATGACCTTGTTTCCACTCCTGTTTACTCTGCTGGAACCATCTGTCCACAGTAGGTGAATCAGTGGGGCTGGTGTTCCACGGAAAAAGAGGTGAATGGTATCCCAGGTCATGCTGGGAATATTATTGATGTTATTGATGAAGGATGCACACAGAACGTACCTAACCTCTTGGTTTATCCTCTCCACCTGGCCATTTGCTGGAGCATGGTAGCCGTCAGACGCCTTGCTGACAGAGATTCCACGTTTCCTCATGAAGCCCACTCAAACTCAAAATGTAAATTAGGAGAATACTGCCTGAGTACTGCTGCAGTCAAGAGCTTTCAAGATGCATTACAAGCAGAGAAGTAGTGCAGTGATCTCCTGGGTGATATGCAAATTGTACATTACTTATATAACATTCAACAATGTTCTTATTGAAGACATTATAGAAGGTCCTTTTAAATGTCTGAGCAGTAACCAGTGTAGCACTACAGAGAGTCTCGAAAGTCCTGATCAGCCGAATGGACATTGATCTTTGGCAGGGGCTTATATATATATATATATATATATACGTATCTGTCTCTTTCTATGCATCAAGCTAGCTTTGTGAAGAAAAAGGCAAGTTCCAGACAAATTCAGTGACATTTGTCCGAAAAGGTGCGTATTGCTTTCAAGCCCAGCTTGGTACGTTCTGGTTTTCATTTGAGTGTAAAACAGATAACAAGGAGACCTTGCATTGTTCATCAAACCTGAAATAGATGACAGTATTTTAAGATCGGGATGTTTAAGATCTCCACTGCATAAAATCAATCCGGCAGGATTTTCTTCGAGGAGATCATCTCCCGGATCCAATAAATATTAAATTCTCCAAATAGTGGGATTTAGGTGGGTGGTACAGTCCAATCATTTACATATTGTGACCTGACAGCAATGCAGTTTTGAGGCTTATGCCTTCATACAGCCTCGATCTAACAACTTTAAGTTGTCCTACTATTGCTCCGGCAGTAAATTGCAATTCGTCCTGTTTTCCTTTTGTTAGGACCTGCCCAGCCCTGGACCCACCTGTGGATTGTATAGCCAGACTCTGCTGTAGCAAAATCAGGCACTGTTCCAGATAAATGACTTTCACTCACATCATGGGTATTAATGTTGTTCCTGGTGTGTATATCTGTTTCCAGAACTTTGATACCCTTTTTCTCGACCAAATAGCTGCATGTTTTACAAAACATTCATTCGGTACAGCCAACCGACTCGTTCTTGATTGCCTGGCTGCTTTAGGAGACCTCTTAATATGTATAATGTTATCAGAGCTGCTTACCTGCTTAATTAGCTTTCCTGTGGTGGCTGGCCTCCTTAGGCCCGTAACGACGGCAATCAGTGCGAACCCCTTATCACGACAACCGCACCTCCTCAATCAGCTCTCTATTCCATGGCTGTGCTTCTCTCTAGTCCTGCTCTGCCCTCTGGGTCTGCTGTATATTTCACAAGACTTCATTTGCAAGGACGCATTTGTTCTTATGAACTTGAAATAGTTCGCTTTGGCCACAGCTGCTCATGTCAAAGCTTGCGACAAGAGCAATGCCACTCCATAAGGACAGCTTGATTTCCTGCTCTCTGTATGGTCCCGGGTTTACGCTTCATAGCAACAGCAATGCCAGTAGCGGTACTGTTCTCAGTTAAACAAACACACTGATAGCCATACCTGACCCACACTGGAACCGGCCGTGAGATCCTACCTGTATGAGTGCAGCATCAGTATGAAATTCATGCGGTTTGAGTTCATTGACCCCTTTTGAGCTCATTTAAGTACAGTTTCTGGTAATAAAAAAAGGAAGATATAATTGCATAAAGGTACAATATTTAAAAGTAAGAGTAAACAGACATGGCTGCCATCATTGCCACCTGGGTACCCCACATATCCTGGCCAATATGAGAGGGAGAATTAAGAGGAGGTGAAAGACGGTTCGTGTTATAAATCATGAATGGGTGGAGGGCACCTTCCTAGTGACTAGTGGTGCCACTGCTCTAAAACGTTTTGCTCCAAGGTGTTCCACGTTGCCAGAGTTGTCATTTCTCCTCGTTTCTTTGAGATGAAAGAATTCTTGATTTATCGAGGGTTTCCACCGCTTCTATCTTGAGTAGGGCAGTCAGTGGGGAGACTACGATGCTGAAGCTCCAAATGAAATGTCAGAAAATGCTTTTGGGTCATTCCCTTTGTGTTGTTTGGCACAAAAAAGTTTAATCTTGGGTTACTGTACGGTGCAAATGTTTTGGGATATGCAATATAGGACACCTTATATTTATATCTACATTTACAGCATTTGGCAGATGCCGTTATGCAGTGAGACTTACATTCATCTTTTTTTTTTTTTTGAATACAGCTGAGCAGTTTAGAGTTAAGGACCTTGCTCAAGTGCCCAACAGTGGCAGTTTGGTGGTATTTTTTTGGTCTCCTGACCTTAGATCAGTAACCCAGAGCCTTCACTGCTGAGCCACCATTGGCACAGTAATAAACTAAAGTCAATATTTGGTGGGATGACTGTAGTAGTCTCAAGTACAGTGTGTGCAGTTTTACAATGTAATAAGTTTAGTGGAGATTTTGATTTGCTTCTTTATTTGCATGTTAAAAACTAGCAGCCTTCATTTTGTTTTTGTCTGAAAAGTGTTTCACATAATGTGGTGCTTATTTTTAAAATTAAAATACAAACATTTGTTTGATTTTGTTTTAGGGTGAATGATGTTTTCAAATCTAAAATGTTTTTGTACCGCCTTGCTAATGAACAAGTCATAAAATAAAAATCTACAGCAAAGTATCTGCAAAAAAATCATTACAAACCTCAAGCAAAAGCTATCTAATGTGTGTGTGTGTGTGTTTGTTTGTTTGTTTGTTTATTTATTTATTTATTTATTTATTTATTTATTTATTTATTGGGGTTTTTTTGTTTGTTTGTTTGTTTGTTTTCTGTAATGAGAGCCCTTAAAAATTATTCAAGTTAATACCTAGGAAATCTTGTGTAGCTTTGGATTTATTATTTTTTATTTATTTACCCTTATTACAGGGTTTAACAGTTTAAAAATATTGGTTATTTGACATGCCAAAATCACCATGTAAATTGGAAAGCAATGAGGACTGTATATGGTTATTTCATTTAAAAATGTCATTCCTTTGTTCATTTTCTGAAGCGCTTAATCCTAATTAGGGACACGGGGAGGCTGGCACCCATCTCAGCCGACTGTGGGCGAGGGGCAGAGTACACCCTGGACAGCTTGCCAGGCCATCGCAGGGCAGAAACATGCTGACGGCAATCCAATGGCCTACTCTTTACGAACGACATCAATGGTTCTTTTTCACGCCTCTCACCACAGACAGTGAGAGACATGGCCGGCCTTTGATAACCCAGTTAGCTGCACTGGGGAGACAGCAGTGACAACCCAGTGACAGTGGGGCTTGAACCCCCGACCTTCGGATCAGTAATCCAGCACCCTACCACCGGGCCACCACCGCCCCTGTAAAAATGCTCATGTTGAAATTTAACAACATGTATATCGCACAAGGTGTAATAATGTTTGTCCTCCTGCCAGCTTCTGCAAACACATGAACGACAATCTTGTGGCAGTCTTTGCTCACTAAGAAGTGAACAGGCCCAGAGCGAGGCGACAAGGCAGTGGCCATGTTTGGTAGTGAACAGATAAGCTGATAATGCTGCAACTATCTCGAACTCAACTCGAGACAGATTAGTGTGATGTCAAATTTACAACAGTGCATTGTTTACTAGGTGAAGCCGCTTCGGAACACGTCAGTTGTAAAAAAGGGCTAGCAGTGTAATACATGGTATTCAGTTATTTAGTTATACGTGTGGTATGTATATAAGTTTCAGTTTTATGAGAGCTTGCTCTTCGTTGCAATCAGCAGAGTCATTGTTGTAATTATTATTTATTAATATACCGGAACGCTATTTCTGTAAAAACACAGATTTTGAAATTGCTTATATTGATGCCTTTTTGTAGGACCTCAGTAAATCAGGGCAGGAGGGATCATATAAACTTGTGTAAGCATTTAGTCGTTGATATTTTGAATCATTTATCTTGGTTGTCCTGCACTAACTGGTATGGCAACTATGTGTACTTGGCAATAGCACAAATATTCAGTTACATTTTGAGGCGGCAGGAACATTAGTGGGATATAAGGAGATGCCATTGTTCCCCGGACTTAGACTTCCTTCAGTAGCAGTGCCCACACTCCTCATGAACAACAGAGCCAATGTGCATCCCTCAAAAGGCATGCTGAAGCCTCTGAACTGTAGTAGAAGAATCATCTCTTTTCTGGATATTGACCATCTTTCGCTGGTTCAAACTTCATTCCATTTTATCTCTCGTCTTATTTGACTATCCACATATGTCCGTATGGCGTGGAGATAAATGGCTGTGTATTAGAGAATGAGGTACACATGCTTTTTTTTTTTTCACCTGAGGTCTTAATCTATGGATATGCTGCACCGGAAGACATACCATGTTAAGGTCTGATTATCATTAATTTGTTAATTTTTTTTTGATACTTACTGCTTCTACTACTGTATGTGAAGCCTGTTCAAGAAAACGTAATTTCTAACTTTTTTTTTTTATGCATTTGTGTTTCTTGGCACCAATGACAGAAAGCACTAACTAAAATATCCTTAATTACCTCTATAGGATCTCCAGAGGGAGATTGATACCCACACAGATGTGTATCATTCCCTTGATGAAAACGGGCAGCGCATTGTGGCATCACTGGGAAGGGCAGACAGTGCTACAGTGCTGCAAAAACAACTTCACACCACGGGAAAGCGCTGGCAGGAGTTGTGTAAAAAAGTCGGCAGCATGAGGTACGAATCATTTGTCATTTATTTAAATCATTATTTCATTAAAGCGGTTGCATTTGAGTCTTCCCCGTTCGTTGTGGTAATTAAATTGCTGCTCAGTCTAATTGGGATTTCAGAATCAATGCCTCTCCGCTGAGAGATTTATCTTAATTTATCAGGTGTAATCTGATAAAATGTCACCCTATCTGTAAGACTAGAGATAGGCTGAGCAGCTCGGACATTTGTGGGAACTCGGGGTAAAGCCATTGCTTGTCTGTATCAAAAGGAGTCAGTTGAGGTGATTCGGGCATCTGATTAGGATGCCTCCTGGTCGCCTCCCTTTAGAGGCGTTCCAGGCACGTCTAACTGGGAGGAAGACCCAGATTATATATCCTGTCTCGGGATCCATCGGGAGTGTCGCTGGGGAGAGAGATGCCATGGGTTTCCGTTTCAGACCTGTTACCTCCGCAACCCCACCTCGGATAAGTGGAAGATAAACATGTTTGTTTAGATAAATTTGTCATAAAGAATCAGCAACTATTCACCTCCATGAATTTACTAATTATAATAAAAATTATAGACTTCAACACAATAACACTTCCTGTTCTCCCCGATTCTACAGAGGAATAAACTGTTTCTATAGATGTCATTTTCAAATTCGCCGCAGTAAAATAGCTGCTATGTCCTATCCATAAGCCAAATAAGCATATATCTATGAAAACATAAGTGAAACCATTTTATCAGTAAATATTGTGCCAGAAAACAAAACAACAGCAAAAAAGGGAGGCCAACCATGTTAATATTTTTTTACAGGACCATAGTAAAATGGTTAAACCATAAAATTCCTTCCTCATTCAAAGTAAGGCATCATTAGCATCATTCAGCCAAACAAATAATAATGTGATTAAATAAACTGTCGTACAGTAATTGGGAACCATATCGATAAATGAGTGAAAAGAAAGGAGAATGCGAGCAGCCACATTATTTATATATATATAAAATTGTGTGTATATAAATGCTTGTGTGTCATGAGGTTTGTCTGCAACACGCTGGAATGGTGTAATTTCATCTAACCGGCTGATTATTCTTATTAAATTCCATGACATAAATCCCCTGAATGTGGCCAGAGTGATATTAAATATTTACATCCAAAGATTTGTAGGCTTTCAGTGATTCCTGTGAGTAAATTCCCGGGGGATGGGGGGGGGGGGGGGGGGGGGGGATTAT
>JAQMYF010000009.1:19637066-19650064 GCA_030014195.1 Neosilurus mollespiculum | reverse complement strand
TGTGTGTGTGTGTGTGTATACACCCAACACACACACACAGTAGTGTCTAGTGAAGATTGCACACCTCCACTTTTGTCTAAAAGGGCTCCTACTGAAAATAAGTAAAAAATAATGGATAAACAATTTTTTTACATTTTTTAAATTTTGTGTAGCATGAATGGACTTCAGACCATATTTGGTCATTCAAAAATATGTGAACACTATGCCTGAAAGGTTAAATGCTGTAATCAAAGTAAAGGGTGTTCACACTGAATGTTGACTTTTTTGCTGAAAAATGAGACTGTTGTTTTTGTTATTTCTATATATTGTTGTTTGTTTATTGATTCTCATCAATATGATCCAATATTACATGAAATAAATACTTGAATAGCACTTGGTTTCTGATTTATCTTCATTTTTTTTTTCACTACATCACTGTGTTTTTTATTTCTTCACTCGTTAAACCATTCCGTATGGATTGAAGTTCATTCATGATGTGCAAAAGTAAAAAAAATAATAATAATAATAAAAAATTGCGACACCTTTTAATTTTTCTGAAAAATTGGTATTTTCAGTGCTTTTGTTTATCCAAACTTTTACCTCAATATACTTGTCGGAATGTTTTTGTTGTTTTTTTGGTTCTCGTTGCCTGCAATAACATTGTTCAATACATTTTCACCAAAAAATTATATGATGTATAATCTTCACTGTGCACTACTGTGTGTGTGTGTGTGTGTGTGTGTGTGTGTATATATATATATACATATATAATGTGTGTGTTTTGAGTCTTTAGACAAACACTCAAATGCTGATTCTCCAGATACTCAACAAGCCCAAAGAATTCCAGTTTATTGCTTTTCAGAACAGTTTTCGTCTGGGCTGACATAATTGCAAAAGGGTTTTTTTTCTTATTATCAGTGATACTTTTAACATGACAGTCTTGGATTAGTAACACAGATACGATAGTTGCTGAAAATGGACCTTGTACACCTATGTAGATATTCCAGTGGTTTAGCCGTTTCCATCTTTTATAATTATGTACAACATTCACAGTGTCTGGACTTGTCTCTTTCATTAATTTATTTATATTGAAAAAAAAAAAATTTCTTTTAAAAACAAGGACGTTTATGTGTCCCCAAACTTTTGAATGGTAATGTTAATGATAAATGTGTGTGTAGTGTAAATGTATAATGGGTTGTTTATGGCTCTCAGTGTCTTTACCCCTTTTTATATTTACGTTCTTGTTGCCTGCTTTGGGAAGCTGAAATAGTGATTGTTCTTTAAAGAGTGAATTTCTCTTCCCAGTTTCTTTTAAGTATTAACACTAACCCTAATTACCTTAACAGAGGAAGAACCGGCAGGATCCGAACCCTGTCTTTAAAAACAGGAATAATCTCTCTCTGCAAAGCTCATCTCGAGGACAAATACAGATGTAAGTTATTTTATCTTTATTGATAATTTATTAAATTCACGTGGACTAATAATTAAGAAAATAAAAGAAAGTATATTTTTGCTGTTCGATTCATCAGATTAAATTGTGGTTTACGTGTAGCTACACAACTGTATTCATGCTTGGAGGCTTTTGTAGTGACTGCCGTTCGACGCTTATTGGTTAGAACCATGCGGGTTTGGACACCGACGCTCTTGCACCATGTTTTGCAGACATTATGGAATTTTTGCCCGAGTTACAGCTAATGCTCATATTTCATTTCTGTTCTCACTAGTTCTCTTTAGACAAGTGGCTAGTGCCACAGGTTTCTGTGACCAGCGCCGCCTTGGCCTTCTGCTACATGACTCGATCCAGATCCCGAGGCAGCTGGGTGAGGTGGCGTCGTTTGGGGGGAGCAACATTGAACCTAGTGTGCGCAGCTGTTTTCAGTTCGTAAGTCGATGGTGACCTTGTGATGTGTATAGAAATAGATAGATAGATGACTGTCAGAGAGACTCTTGTACAACACGATGGGTAGGAATTTAGTAATAGTTATACAGACACTTCTAACTACTCAAAATAACATTCATGCAACACTGAGTCTATTTTTCATTCTGCCTAATTTTTTTTTTTATTTTTTTTTTATGCACTTTTAACCCAAGACTAAGCAAAATCACACCGATCTCTAAAGCTGATAACGGCACTGAGATGTTCTCTCAAGTGGCGTTAAAGATAAACCTTATGTAATGTGTGTCATTTTGTCTCTTCTTTACTAAAGGCGAACAACAAGCCAGAGCTAGAAGCTTCGATGTTTTTAGACTGGATGCGTTTGGAACCTCAGTCGATGGTCTGGCTCCCCGTGCTTCATCGTGTTTCAGCGGCAGAGACAGCCAAACACCAGGCCAAATGCAACATCTGCAAGGAATGTCCTATTATTGGCTTCAGGTATTTCTATTAATGAATGAATTTCTTTTTATAATAAAGGTTTATTGAAATAAGCTCACCACAAGGTTTGGTAGAAGAGATGCTTATTGCTAATAAAGTTACGGAGGCACGATGTGGGCAGACTCACCAAGTTACCGGTTTGTTTCATGCAATCCAAGGTGAGACGATCGTAGTAAACCTCGTGAACGCGGGTAAACATTTAAATTAGGTGGTTGGAGTCATCACTGAGTAATAGTGAGGCATAAAGTGGTGCTAATTTTGGGGATCGCTGACATGTAATAATCCATGTCCTCGTAGCAGAAATATCAGAACGGAGGCAGAGACGGCGTGAGTTGGAATGGTAACGCAAGTCTTCTGAAGGGTGGCATATTGTATAGATTGAGTTTGTTAATAAAGAATGATACCTCTACCAGGAGTTTTCATCTGTGTTTTGCCTGTTTTTAAGTGATATTGCACAAAACAAACAGTTATCCATGAACTCTGATGAGTGTATATTGCAGAGTAAAGTGATTTTGGAGTTGATCCATGCATCCATCCATGTCACACTTAATGAATTGAAGGGCAAAACAAACAGGAACGACTTACAACAGTCTGGATGCGCACCAAATTCCTGACGAATAGATCCCCGAGGGCTGGACAGAACGACCTGACAACTAACGAAATGAATTCGGAACAAGCTGTGCATACGCTCTCTGTTTGGTCCTCGAATTTAAACTGCTGAAGTAACGTCTTTACACCGACAACGCCAGCCTAGTCGCGTCCCTCGAGTTCCCCGCAAATGCTCGATTATTATCCGAAATAGGCACTTACAGTCAATGCAGTTACAATAACAGGCTTAATTGAGGATGGAGAGATGAACACAAATGCAAAAATCAATAAACAAAACAAGATTAACATTAAAAAAAAAAAAGACGGGGGTTTTCTTAAATGAAACAGAATCAGTCAAATTAATTTATACTTATCAAATAGAGCCATTTCACCATGTGATATTATATACCAGTAATTAATTATAAATTCCATGTTACAATGTTTTTCTCATTTAATGGTGAGGACTCGGTTTGTTTGGACTGAAGCGAGCCCTGAACCTCACACCAGCGAGCCAACATACAGTTTCCCCGTATGGGGATGACCAACGCCGATTAACATGATCTCGCTTAGGTGGACGGAAGAAACCGTACCGCTACATCAGTGCAGTGAGCAGCTCGCCAGACTGTTGCAGGGCAAACACACACACCCATTCACACCCACACTCACCCCTAGGGGCAACTTGAGAAAATTGCTTTATCTTAAGATTTTGTAGACAGAATTCTTCCAAATTTTAATGGAAGAATCTGTGGATCATTATGTGTTAGAATGTTTAATAAAATCATGAGCAATGATTTTTTTTTAGGGCAACCAATGCACTTGTCGCATCATCTTTGGTAGCTACTAAACGTACAGGAAGTCAAGGGTGAAGTGTATAGCTAGATTCTAAGCTTGATTTGTTAAGTGAGGATTGTTTATGATTATATTCTGTGTTAACTGATTTCTAGACTAAATTGTTGAGTCCGGTGTTGATTACCAACAAGCCGTTTTAACACTGACGTTTTTTTTCTTTCCTCTCTACAGGTATAGAAGCTTAAAGCACTTTAACTATGACATCTGCCAAAGCTGCTTCTTTTCTGGCAGAGTGGCTAAGGGTCATAAAATGCAGTACCCCATGGTTGAATATTGCACCCCGGTATGTTTTGTCTTGCTGTCTTCGTGTCATTATTGTGTGCATGTGTAATCTTCCGGACATGTATCAGGATAGCCAGCACAATAATACCGAATGTTGGCTAATACGTTGAAACACTGTGCAGCTAGCTAATGGGTAACTCGCAGGGCGATTCGCCCCCCGTCCATACCCGATTCATTGCCTGCGTGTCGCTCTTATTCTGTGCGTACAGAAGCCAACGAAATGGTTGAGTTATTTGCCGAACCGTCACACGTCAACATAAATTCTCTGCTTGCAGACCAGTCTCCAAAAAAATACTGAAAAAGGTGACAAACTTTCATGAGCCGATGGCTGACGAGGTGCGTAGCTCGCGAACATTTGGAAATAATATACTAAGAAATGCTAGGCGGCACACGGCGCAGCGGTTAGCACGTTCGCCTCACAGCGAGAAGGTCCCGGGTCCGATTCCCGGGCTCTGGGCGTTTCTGTGTGGAGTTTGCTCGGGAATGTTCTCCCCGTTCTTGCATGGGTTTCCTCTGGGTACGCCGGTTTCCTCCCACAGTCCAAAATCGTGCACGGCAGGCTGATTTGCGGTTCCAAATTGCACCTAGGTGTGATGGTGAGTGTGTGAAGGGTTGTATCTGTGTAGGCCCTGCGATGACCTGGTTCCGGGTGTACCCCGCCCTCGCCCAGAGTCGGTTGAGATAGGCACCAGCCTTAGCGACAGTAATTAGGATTGAGCGGCGTAAAAAATTAACAAGAGCTAAAAATGCTACGTTTCTCGCAATCCAGTGGATGTGGATATAACCAAACCGTTATCCTACTCAATCCTGTCGTACATGGCTGATGACCGACGCGATGCTTCATGCTGTAAGCGATGCGCTCAGGCACCACTCGATTTTGTTGGATGACCGTAACGTGATGAATGGTACGCATGTGCCCAGTTACTGTGTTAAAGTAATTTCGTGCTTGGATTATATGGTGATCATTTGGATTTGTGTGTTTCATAGACGACCTCTGGGGAGGACGTGAGAGATTTCGCCAAGGTTCTAAAGAACAAGTTCAGGACAAAACGTTACTTTGCCAAACACCCCCGGATGGGCTACCTCCCAGTGCAGACCATTCTGGAGGGGGATAACATGGAGACGTAAGAACTATTTTCTATTGTTTTGGGTTTTTTTTTTTTTCTTCCACAGTAGAGAGGGAAATGGAATCCCTCATCTGTATTTTATGTTACGACTCCCTGGGAAATCACTGATCAAGGGTTGTGCATGTGGGTCATTGGAGAGAGTTTTAGTATGTGTTTGGTACGGTAATGCAGCAGATGTGTACTAATGAGGTTATGGGTTGCACATGGTGTCTTTAATTTTTGGCTCATCCACCCACATGCCGTGGTAAGTTTTGATTTTTGTTTGTTTTATCTGCTAGTGCTAGGTGTGGCCTTTCGAACTCTTACAAATTCATTAAGTATGAAAATGTATTGTTTTATCGAAAAGCACAGTCCTGACCCCCTGCCTCTATGTAAGGATTAACCTACACTCAGTCACTACCGAAAGACTTCATGCATAAAGAAAAGTCACTTTCTGAAGTGTATGAAAAAAAGAACAGAAGCCTTCGTACTTCGTTCATATCAAAAGACACGATGCACTCGAAAAACCAGTCCTGAAAGGTAAGATCAATGGCAAGAGAAGAAAAGCCAGACCGATAAGACGCTGGGAAAGCGACAGTGAAGACTGGCTGCGAATGAGCGGTACAGAGGCTGGACGACTCGCTCAGAGAGCGACCGTACCGCCTCAGAGAGTACGTTTGTGCGGCCATGTCGACTTCGATGCGGTGATGATGATGATGATGATGTGGCTACCTTAAATTTTATTACTGATAAAAAGTTTCATGTTGAAAATGCTTTCAGATAAAATACTTGGATGGATTCAGATGTTTCAGTGTATAAATGTTTCGGATTTTCTAAAAATGGACTAAATGATACCATGGATCATTTTAATTGTTTTTCACCTTCACCTGTTGGCAGTCCTGGGCCCCAACCCAAACCCAGGACAAATCATGGGTGTTCAGATTAGATATGAGCCGAAATTGAAATTGTTGCACAAGAGTCTTTTAATTGTTTGTTCTTCCTACCTTTCTTCGAGGAACATTTGCTTATATCCTCAATCGTTTTCTCAGGCATTTGTTCACAAACTGTTTATCTTTGCTTCTCAACAAATGGGCCCTTTTTAGATATTGCATTTGTACCAAACCATGATTACACCCTGCTGACATCACCCGTTTCAAAGCACATTATTAGTTACTGGTCCTAATTACTTATTACTGGCCCTAAATTTCAACAATCCCCACTTGTTTTGGAATGTGTTACTAGCCTGAAATGCAGGAATGGATGTGTATTAGCAAATGAAAGTGAAGTTGACTGTGCCAAACAGGAAATATTCTGGGTTTGTACTGTCTGCAGTGAAATACGGGTCAAAGTAAATTTGAAATTTATTTTCCTTTCTGTACTTTTTTTAGTTGCATTTTCTATACCATCCCAAACTTTTGGAATTGGAGGTTTGTTTGTTTTTTTTAAGAGATGATGAGACAAGTTGTTTTAGAGCTTGAATTAGCTAGGAATAATTGAATTGTTGTGCTAGGAGAATTGAAGTTTTCCATTTTCCCGTATCGTTCGGACGTTACATGTCCCGAACAAAGCAATTTTCTTGGCGCTAACGAGATGGGTCTGGGTCGGATTCCGGGCATCCAATAGATGGCTTTCATCTTGGGATCGTCATCTTGTTGCGTAACACTCCTTGCAGCTGCATGGTTGTTGTAGTTTTGCTCGCTGTTTCAGTAGCGGTGAGAGGTTTTACGGTGGACCGGTTGCCAGCCCGGCGCCCCGACCCTCCTCATTTATGGGATGAACATCTACTTTTCCATGTACATGTTTGAAATAAAGCTAACAATATTTTAATACTTCAATCAGATGAGATTCAGATTTTTTTTTTTTTTTTCAGGGATTATAGAATCCAGTGTTATGTAGCAAAGGTTTTATGTGGCCAAAAACTTTTAACAAACCCAGTCAGGAGTGGTGATAACTGTCTAACAAAGACGGCTGACACAAGTTGAGACGCAGCCGCTGACCAGAGTGAAGAAAATGTGCACGTATTCCCCGGAAAGATGTTGGTCGCTGTGGTGAACGTACCATGGTGTCCAGGGGTCTTCGCCAGGTTGCCATGATCGCCAACCCACTACAACAAAGTATTTCTAACTTAAACGCCGCTGTGTTGAGTCGTATCTCAGAATGAATAGAACGGAGGAATAACGTGGTGGTCCGCCTGCACCAGACGTGCCTGCTGCTCAGCCTTTCAAGTTTTCTTCTCAGATCAGTCTTTTAGGTTTAGACTGCTGCCAGATGTTGGAAGAATCCTGTCGTATAAAGTGAACATTAGATCTAATCATGACAAGTGGAAAATGGGTAAGCGTGATTAATTGGCGTGTGTTTTTGAATAACCGTGAGCAGACACATTTGTATTATCAAAGTGATGGCCGATATTTAATTATTCACCGTCTGTCCGTTTGCTTTCTCTTAGAGAGATTTGCCACAAGCATGCCAGGCTCACGCAGGCCGACTGGAGCTTCTGAGCTTTATTAGATCCTGCAGCTACTTGTCGGCTCCATTAACATTATCTGCATGTCTGCCAGTCCTTTTTTTAAAGTGTACCTGTGGTGAGTTATTTTTACTCGCTCTTTAAAACCATCACGTATGACATCAGCGGTTCCTTCCGGCAACATCAGTCCATGCCCCTTGTCAAAGTACGTAAGTGCTGCGACACTGTGCGTGCTCAGAGACATGTCGCTTTCCTCATTGGCTGTTACAGCTTGGTAGTGACACGGCTAGTTGGATTGGCTCGGCTCGTGCATCATAACACATTATCGTTCAGTGCTGAGCTGCACAAACAACAAGCGCAGAAATTCTGGAAGGCATTTCTTTTTGTTCCTAAACCAACTGACGACAGGAAAGCCGAGTCGGCAAAACGTTAGCCACGTAAGCCATTTTGGCTTTACCTTGACGCCCGTCTCTGGCAGCGTTCTCGTCCTCAGAATCATTGGAATGTGACGTCTCACTGTCTCCACAAGAGACTCCTCCCTCTCTGGTTCAAATAGGTCACCGTTTACATCCATTTCCTACAAATTGCTGCCGTAGTAACACATTTTTTTAATCATTTAAAATGTCGCCTGCTAGAAATCCACAGGATAAAATTACCCAGTCTTGTGCTTTTTATGGTAATTTATGTTAAAATAAGCTTCTGTATAGCTTAAACCGATACCGCTACCCTTTAAGCGTTTTGTTTGTTTAGCATCATCCTTTGCAGAGGTTAATGAGCTTTTTTTAATTTATTCAGTCCATTTTGATAGACTGCTGCGTCTGTGTCTTCTCCTAACAACCAGCACTTTAACAGTTAATGGTTTGTTGAAGTCTTTCTACTCGGTTGCTCTACGGCTTCGACAGGTAAACGAATGAATGAATGTAAAGAAGTATGTCTAATCGATGGCGTCACTGGGCGGCACCGTGGCATAGTTGGGTTCGAGTCTGGGGCTCGGGCGTTTCTGTGTGGAATTCACGTTTTCTCTGGGTATTCCAGTTTCCTCCCACAGTCCAAAGACATGCTCATTAGGCTAATTGGCTGCTCCAGATTGCCCCTAGGTGTGTGTGTGTGTGTGTGTGTGTGAATGGTTGTGTGCTTGTTGGCCCCGCTATGGTCAGGCAAGCTGTTCAGGGTGTACCCCGCCTTTGCCCAATATTGGCTGAGATCGGCTCCAGCCGCCACAGAACCCTAATAGGACTAATTGGAGTGAATAGTGGTAGAGCTTTGTATCATCTGATTAAACTATTAGTTATGGCGTGTTCCCATGGAGGAATATTGTGTAAAGGTAGGTAGATATTTATTTTAACACTTTTTAATAAAAAAATAAAAATACAGCACTTGAGTTTCATTACATTCTAATTAGAAGAGTGTTTTAATATCCGGAAATTACTGCCTTGCATCCACCACATCCCTGTCACACTCCAGTACACATGATACTCAAGACGTTCAAAAGATGTCCAACACATCTAGAAGCATCCGGCGATTGCAAAACATGTAATAGACATAAATTGGCTATTATGATGCAAAATGATTTTGATAAGCGAATATAAACGATGTAAAAACTTTAAATGTGATGAACATAACTGTGTATGGGGATCCCACGCTTTAAGCATGATCAAGTCGCAAGTCGAACATACTGTACATAGTTAAGATCTACAAGAATGTTCTTCAGTGGCGAATAGTTCTAACCTCCATGATCCATCGTGTTCTCCGAGAAAAAACGTGCCCAAACCTACAACCAGACGTGAATGCGTGAAAGGGGCTCGAGTCCCCGTACTTCTGCTGCAGGCTCTTACTGAACCACACCCTCACCTGCCAAACACCTCCTCTACTGCCCGTAGCCACCTGGTCCGCGACTCACGTGAAGTATCAGCCATTTCCATCTGCACCTTCAGCCCCGGACCTCAATGAACTTGAACTCTCGTAACGTCAGATACCATTGAGTGGCGGCATCCTTCACGCCATGAAACCACTGCGTCTTTACGTCTGATTTGCAATAGTGTTGGCACTCAATCTGGAGCAGTGTATTTCGCCAGCTCTTTATCCACCAATCATCATACGAGTCCATCCGCTCCTGTGGACCGTGTGCAGCACTTGATGACTTTTCATAAGCCTGTTATTTTTATTGAAGGAATAGAGTTTGGTATCGAGGATCCAGATGAACTTTTAAAAAGAACTCAGCAAATCACTAAATTAGTTCTTGGCTCTTTTTTTTTTTTTTTTTTTTTTTTAATTAAACATATTTCAGGGGTCTTTAAATTTGACAAGTGGTGCTCCAAAGTAAAACAACATCACAACATCATCTACCATCATCTGTAGAACTGGTGCCACCCACAACTATCCACTGCTGGGAGCAAAATGAGGCCATGTTGTCAGGGAGGGAGGGGTAGCATACGCTCTCTCTTCTGTCCATTAAATTGGGGGCTTTCTAAAAAAAAAAATGGTTGGCGGCGCACTCGCATTTTACATGCAGCTATTCCAACCTTCAGATCGGAGGGGTCTGATCAGGAAATATGACATGCCTGTACTGTCCATCATACTCGTGTGTTTTTGTTCACATTTGGTACCTCATCATTTTTTAAAATGCTGCCACACTGACACCCTCTATGTGTCTTATTAAAAATTGGTGCATTGCAGTTTTTCTGCTCAGCTTTCCACTGTCAAGGGATTCAGAGAAAGGTGTGACATGAATTCTCAGAGCTGACTAACATAGCAATCCACTAAGCATGTCTTAGAAGTAGTTGCTTTTTTTTATTATTATTATTTCTCCTTTTTTTTCATTCTCCTTTGAATGTACAGTAGTGTGGAGTGAAGATTATACACCTCCACTTACGTCTCAAAGGGCTCTTAATAAAAAGAAGTAAAATAAATAAATAAATAAATAGTGATGTTGTATTGAACGATGCTACTGGAGGCAAAAAAATCATTCCGACATGTGTATTGAGGTAAAAGTATGGCTAATAAACAAAAACACTGAAAATACCGATTTTTCTAAAAATAAAAAAAATTGACAGGTGTCGCAAATTTACTTCTGCATAGCATGAATGAACTTCAAGCCATATGGAATGGTTTAGCGAGTGAAGAAATTAAAAAATTATGTGAACACTATACCTGCCACTATGACTAAATATTGACTTTTTTTTTTCCTCAAAAAAGAGACTGTTATTTTTGTTATTATTGTTTGTTTATTTATTCTCATCAATATGATCCAAAATTACATGAAATAAATACTTGAATAGAACTTGGTTTCTGATTTATCTTCATGCTGTTAAGTGTAGAATCATCACTGTATTTTTTTATTTCTTCACTCCATACACTATTCCGTATAGTATGAATTTCATTCAAAGTGGGAAAAGCCATGTTGAATATTTTATCATCGGAATAAGGGGTGTGTGTTATGATTCTGATGCATGTACTCTTGTAATGCTTGCTTTCTTTATTTCTTCTTGACTCAACTCATTACCCGTGTGACAGAGAGACACCCAGCCAACCCACAAACCTTTTTTTTGGTGATTACTACAAAATATGCGAGCATTATTTGCCATTTACTGTTTTGTTTTGCAACTTGAAAATAATCTCTCTCTCTCTCTCTCTCTCTCTCTCTCTCTCTCTCTCCCCCCCCACTTGATTTGTTTTGCAGCCCAGTTACTCTGATCAACTTCTGGCCTGTTGACCACCCGTGAGTACTCTTTTTAAAATATTCACGAGTACAGGCGGGTATTTACATGAATTGCTATGCAGCTGAACTAAAACTGACAAATCAGATATGTTCCAAAAATTTTCAAATGAAGCTGTAATTTAAATTTTTTGCCATGAAAGCCAACTTTTTGCCCAGTGGCGTAATAACCAGTCGTATTGATTGGATAAAGATGCATATGAAGTCCCTTGTGAAAGTATTAGAGCGAAACCGAGTGGTAGATCAGAATTTCAGCTCATTTTTTTGATATTTAAATCTATAGTTGGTAGCAAACATTGCGTCTTCTTTTGTGATACTTTTCCAGGTTTCGGCCGTATGGAAACCAGCTAGTCAACTGTTGAAATTTGCACAAGCCATTTGTTTGACACTGAGCACCCAAGCAAAACCAATTCAGTGGGGAAATTTTTTTTTTTTTTCAAAAAATCTTCCTTTTTTTATTCCCACCTGTCTTAACTTGCCAAGTGAGCTATGAATTACTTTGTACCTGGTCTGTGCTTTCGTCGCCCTCTCACTGCAGCTATTGTAACTACACTATGAAGATCTGCGCATGCGTACTTGCCCGTTGGAGGTGTCAGTTTTGAGTGTAGTGACCTACACAGTGCATGTGGGTGCAAACGTCTGGCGCGGAAGTGATACTGTCGACATGTAGCTGCTCTTGTGTCAGCGATATGTTTGCCTATTTGGCGTCCACGGAAGAACGTGCCAACGTGCCACTGGCGACCGGTGTATGAAAGGATTTTTAGGGCAACGTCCTTTTTGAATGTTATGGAAAACGTTGTGACAGTACGAGTGACTGGACTGTTTAAAACAGGAGTTTGAAAAGTACTACATGGACACCTTCAAATTATTACATCTTTAAATCAAAGCACTAGTTCAGGCTTCTTGTATGAATATTTTACCCTTTCTTGTTTTCTTTCTCCCAGTCTTGGGTTTATATAATAGAAATCTGCCAAACAAGGAATAAAAAAAAGGCCTGCATCATCATTTCAATTCTGGGACAGAACTCAGAAACTGAGAGTTATTCTTCAAACCTGGCAGTTACTTCTACCAGGCAGTGAAGTTGTACCTTTTGATATTTTGGGATTTCTGCTACTAATATTTTTTTCACGTTTCCATGGCAACCAATTTCCCATGTAAGAATATGAGTGGTGTTTGCTTCTGTGCCTAAAACTTAAAAAACTTGCAGTTATTTCTACTAGGAAGTGTAACTGTTCCTTTGGTATTTTGGGATTTCTGCAGCTCGTGGAGGCCGGGCGTATACGTGATCTCCTGATGACTTTTGCTTTAATTAGCTCTGTGTCATGTACTTATATTCATGTATTTATTAATATTTTGCTGCCTGTTGCATTTGTAGAACTTTCGGGGGGAAAAGGTTAGAGGCTTAATTTTGTTGGACAACCTTTAGCTTTCATTACAGAATATATTCACCGTGGCATTGTTTCGATAAACTGGTGCAGTATCACAGCTTTTAGTTCAGTCCAGAACTTACTGCATAACTAGCAACAACTGATTTAAGCCACAATTTCCTTTTATTTATTATTTATATGTATATATATATATATATATATATATATATATATATATTGTATGTGGGAAAAAATAACAGTACTACAATTTCAT
>JAQMYF010000009.1:19601524-19613286 GCA_030014195.1 Neosilurus mollespiculum | reverse complement strand
ATCTACGGCTGTCTTTACCATCTGATAACTGGCTCAAAAAAAAAAAAAAAAAAAAAACATAAAACAGTTATAAATACAGTTCATAAAATTGTATTATAATTATTTTTTAATATTGCAAGCTGTGTAATAAAATAAATAAATAAATCTCTTTTGGTTAGCACGCTGACATGTATTATAAAATTCTTGGCTTAAAATTGTTGAGTTATTTATAGAAATTTTCAGTTGAATTGAAGTATGAATCTGGGGATCAGAAAAGCAGTTTTTTTTGGATAAAGAAATGGTGTTGAAGTTTTGAGATAATGTTTATAACCACATTATACAAGATCAGCAAGTATTACTGCAGAGTACTGATGAACAAAGCCGTCACACTCTGAGAAACGCGAACAAATTTGCTACCCCCGTTTGAAGCAAAACCATATCCGCCGAAAGACTTTAAACTGCTCAGAGAAAACATGGTAAATATACTCAAATAATTGCTATCACCACAATCCTGTGCCAATGAAATGCCCTGCATGAGTCCCCATCGAGAACTTCAGGCCTTCCAGCTCTCTTTATATTTCAGCATCATTGTTGGTGTTTTTTTTTTTAAATGTTAACATTTTTTGAAAAATTGCCTTTTTTGACCTGGGTGCTGTCTGTACGTTGTATATGTTAGGTGGCGATGAGTTGTCCAGTGCCTTCCAGGATCCAGGCAGTGGGCTTGTGGAAGTAACTGAGCAACTAAATAGATCTTTTCCCCATGGCCAAGGTAAGGCTACGGGATCTCTGTTACAGATTTATACAGCGATTTAAAGAGAGAGAGAACTTCTGGGCCCTTAACAGCTTACAGGGTGCAAAAACTGTCTGAAGTTATTATTCCACCAGGCTATTTATGTGTGATCCAGATGTGCTGCTGCGCTATTTAGCTTTCATTAGTTTTGTCAAAATGTTTCCCGTTCATGGTTAGTGACTCAACGAACTGGGCTAAATTCACACTTTATGTAGTCCAGAGATGTCTTTTTTTGTTTGTTTTTTTTGTTTGTTTTTTTTTAACATTAAACGCTTAAAGGATTATATTTTGGGTCTCCGACTACAGAGGTGCATTCTGGGAGTGTGGACATTTGAGAACTGATGATCTGATTGGTTCTCTATGTGATGATGTAATCAGTCATTTGTGCTTGTCAACATCTCACCCCCGAAACACACACACTCACTCGGCGGCAACACAGGCTCGTAAAACGGATAATTAAACTATTTAGTGATGTCACTGACACAATCATGCCGACGAGAGAGACGCGGTGTCGTCTGAGGGCCCGAAGACCACGGGCAGCCGATAAGGGTCTTGGGCGTCGTCCCTTACGCACAGAGAAATCTCCAGTTTCACTGAACCTTTTGATTGTTATGGCCTGTAGGTGATGAGATTTGCAGTTTGACATTGAGGAACGTTGTGTTTAAAGTATTCCAGTCTTTTTACACTCTTTCCCAGATTGGAGAGCCTCTGATACTTTCGTGCTTTTTCAGCCATTTGTTGCCCCCGTGCTAACTTTTTTTAGGACCTGTTGCAGGCATCAAATTTAAAATGAGCTCATTTTGTGCCTAAAATTGTAAAATTTCTCAGTTTAAACATTTGTGTTTTCTGTGGTCTGTTGTGAATAAAATATTGGCTCGTGTGAATTGAAAGTCTTTTAGTTTTCATTTTATTTAAATTTATTAAACGTCCCACCTTTTCCAGAATTCGGGTCGTATATATAAAATCCTTTTAATTCGTTTTTGTTTGGATGTTTTGGTAAAAAGTACTACGGAGGGTTTTCTTTCATGCTCCTCCTCCTCCTCCTCCTCCTCCTCTCATTGCATACGTCTCTATTTTAAGTGGATAACCAACCCGAGCCCGACGGGTCGGGCTGGGTTCGGAATGTCGGACAGATATTTAGAAAAATGATGCTCGGGTTCGGGTCGGGCTCGGTCACATCAGCGCCGTGAGGCTTTGAACATTTTAAATTTAGAACAGTTTACTTTGTAGGCAGCCAATGGGCCTGTTTCACTTGATTTTAACTGTGTGGGTCTCAGGTTGGGTTCGGTTACTGCTCTGTCGGACGCGGGCCGGGCTTGGACAGAAAAATGCAGCCCGATCTGCACTCTAGTCTCAATATTAATTCATTCACAGCATTTATTTTACGTGAATTAATCACAGAGCATGTTTATATATATATATATATATATAGAGAGAGAGAGAGAGAGAGAGAGAGAATCTTTACCTCGTTTTCTTATTTTTGTTTATTT
This sequence comes from Neosilurus mollespiculum, assembly GCA_030014195.1. NCBI lineage: Eukaryota > Metazoa > Chordata > Actinopteri > Siluriformes > Plotosidae > Neosilurus > Neosilurus mollespiculum. The sequence continues at coordinate 19,611,027 of JAQMYF010000009.1, read as the reverse complement.
ATAACGATCGTTTCTGAGGGTGGCAGATGGTGTACAAGTCATCACTGCAAGAAGGTCCTGGATTCCAGTCGCGAGTTCGGCGAGGGCGTTTCTGTGGGGAGTTTGCATGTTCTCTCTCTGTGTGGGTTTCCTCTGGGTACTCCGGTTTCCTCCCACAATCCAAAGAACATTAGTCAAATTAGACAAAGTACATTAGGCTAATTTGTTGTTTCTAATTATCCCAGGGTGTGTGTGAGAATAGTGTGTGTGTGTGTGTGTGTGTCGGCCCCGCGATGTCCTGGCGAGCCGTTCACGGCGCCCCACCTTCGCCCAGAGTCAAACGCTTCGGGAACGGAATGAATTTCTGTGTGTAATAAAGTTAATTTTTCCTGCAAAAAAAAACTTGCGATTTCTCCGCTGGGTTTTCAGTGGAACTCGTTTGAAAGGAAGTTTGTTTTCCTCTCAGTGTTTTGCTGTTTTTGCTTCAGTCTAGAACTTATAATTATGTTTCCTATTTTGCTTTCTGTTTAAGGAGCGGGACAGATAAACCCATCACAGGTGAGTGTTCTGTTCTGTGCTAAAAGTCACGTCTGTTTTCTTACTTCATCTCTACATCACTGTTAGTAGTTTTATAAACTCAGTTTATAAACGTAAAAATCATCCAAGAAACACATTTTTATCCTGGTTTTCCGTGTCACATGACTTTGACCTTGCAGAAAAAAAGCTGAAACGGATCTCCAGACTGGCGTTTCTTTATCGTCTTTGTTGAATAAATTATTATTATAAAAAAAAAAAAAAACATCACCTTTATCTGTTAGTACTCAGAGGTGAAATATCACCAGGTTCATTTGGTTGCGTTTATTTTATCACCTGTGTAGAATGAATAGACTGAGATATTTCGAGTTGTTTTAAAAAAAAAAATTTTTTTTTTTTATTTTACATTTGAAATTTGTTTGGCTCTTTCATACGTTGTACACTTCACCCTCGATTTCCCGGATTATTAGGGGGGATAGGCTGTCCGGGAACCTCAAAAGTCCGGGAATACCAAATAACGTCCGGCACCGGATTTTGTACGGCAGATCCGAAATCCAAGGAATAGGGCTGCGGGGAATCGGGGGTGAAGTGTGCTGGTTATACGTTTGTCTTTCTGATGTTGTTTGTCTCTTTCCCCCAGGGATTAACATGGGAAGCCTAATCCGTGATGGATAACATCGGATATACCGTGGAGTCTTTGGTCAGTGTGATGGCAGAGGGACGGGGTTTTGACTGACACATGACAAAATTTTGTCAAAAAGAAAATTGCATGCTTTTGTAGTGTAACAACAGGACAATATGTTTACAAGGGGAAATAAATGAAATCTATTTTTCTGGGTGGTCATAGTTTCAAATTGCTGATTTGAGTAGTTTCATACAAGTCTAGAATTGTTTTATTATTAAAATGTTTTTAATCTTCTATGCAATTTAAAAAGAAATATGTGATAACCTTTAACACTGGTTTAAGCATGCTCATTTGTTTTGCCGTGCTGACAGCAATGTAAGTGTTTTATCATGATGGATTTTTTTTTCTAAGCCTAATGGGTGCTTTGTCATCATCGTTTGCAGGGAATAACAAATGCATATTAAAAGTCCATCAGCTCTAAGCTCGAGCTACCTATTTGTCATCTTTCTGCTTAAATCAGGGACGTCCGGTCTTATCCATGACGGGCCGGAGTGAGGGCAGGTTTTCACTTCAACCATGCAGCGGCCACGCCTTCCGCCTGTTTCAACCACTGATTAAAAAAATACCTTAAATTCATATAACTTTACAAATATGAGTGGAATGTTTGGTAATGAATTCAAAAAATGAAAAGGCTCTGCGTTAAAATGAAACGTACACCTTCCATTTCCCCCGTCTTTTTGTACGCCATTTGAGTGTAACCTTCAAGACTAAAGCGGTCTCACCAAGACCACCATTCAACCACTACGACCACCATTGCAAACAATACGATACACGATCCAATCGTTTTCTGAGTTCACGCAGGTGGATGGTGTGGTTATTGCCTGATTGTGGTGAAAACCTGCACCCACACCGGCCCTTTGTGGATAAGTTTGGACATCCCTGGCCTTTACTATCCTGTATAGCAGCATGTCTACTATATGGTACATAATAGCTTATGTTGTGACACTCTATTAAAAACAAAGTCATATCTTGTACGTGACACCAAAAACAGGTCTGGATTCAGACTCCCCGAGCAAGCCGACACAGACGGCCGATTCAGGCCCTCATGGGACAAGAATCAGGGCGAGACCTGCAGTTGTGGCTCTTTATTTGCACTTGGACCCATTTACACGTGTAATATTAAAAATCAAAATGTAAAAAATATTTCCATGCAATTGTAGGTCCAACTTAATAACTGTTTAAAGTGTAAGTCAGAATAATAGTAAAGACAATTTGACTTTATTCATACTAAAATCGCAGATTTTTCCAGCATGAAAGTCGGACATATCTGGTCAAGTTCAGTTACCGGCTTCACAAATAAATATTACAAATTTGTACTATTGTTGACTATCTTGATTACAAACAAATAATTTTGGAGTGTGAAAAGGATGTTTATTTCTGATATATTTTGACCAAAAAAAAAAAAAAAATCACCTTTTTAGTGAGATGGGCCTCTGAAGGTAACGTCTGTTAAGATCCATATATCTGATATCTTGGTCTATATGATGTTCATACCGGCAAATATCTGTACTTGCTTTTAGTAAACTGGACAGAAGGGAGCATTGGTTGCACTCAGCAAAAGAATTGGCCTAAAATATCCATGCAGGTCGTTCCATCAACATGAATAAAAGACAAGTGAGACGTCGGTCAAACCAGTTACATGTTACGTTCATTTATAAACCGGTTCACACGTCAGTGGGGGAAAAAAAACCCAGAAGCCAAGACCAATTCTCGTGAATATTTATTACCTCCGGACCTGCTCAGTGAACACTTTTCCGACTTACTTGAATTTAGCCGCAGGTGACGTGATGCGTCCGTCAATGTTACGTGACATTAACTTAAAGTGGTGTTAGAATTTAAATATTATTATATAATATTATCTTTTAATGAACATTACTGTTTTCTTTAGACTCCTAAGTTTGTAAACTGAGAAGAATTTTGATTGATTTTAATAAATGTCCCCCAGAATCTACCCAAGACCAGATAAGGAGCCTTGTCCAGATTTGATGACCTGCCAAAGCTATGTTTATAAGCATCTGAGGTATAGTGAGGTGTTCATCCAGGACCCTCGGTGGCACCATGCTGGAGATGTACAGACAGAATGCATTACTGTAGCGTGAGATGTCCAAGGTACGATTGACACCAACCGTCAGTTAAAATTCTAAGCAAACACAGCTCTTGAGATTCATCATCGTGATTCCAACTTAAATTTAGCGAACTAGCCCAAATGTCCAGGTAAAGATTTCACATGCAAACAGTGTGGAAAGTCCTCTCCAGTGTATACGATAGTGTACTTCTAGTGCTCCAAACTGTAAGATCAGGGACTTCTTGTACAATGAAGGTACGAACATCACCATGGCACCATATTTGACAATTGACAACTGTCTCCGTTCTTCCAAAACGTGCCCACCACCAGCTTCTGGGCCTTTTACAAAACCCAAGGTGCCCCTGGGCAGGTGAATGAACAAACCTATTCCTGTCTTGAGGTGTCTTGCCTTTCCCTAGCGGTTACATACTACACCCACTGCACACAAGCACCTCTACACAGTTCTGCAACTTGAAAAATGGCCACGACCTCTTGGGCAGTTAAAGCGTCGGTAAATTTGGGTGTTGCTGTTGGATTTGTACACAAATTTAAAGTGTGTTCAGAAACCTCACAAACTACCACTTGCAGTCCGTGAAGCTGTTTCAGAAGAACTGAAACGACTTAGAAGAGACAGTAATAAAAGGAAGATTAACAGGGTTTCTGCTGGTGGCCGTGACAAAGAAAACTGGCAGAGATTGGGTTTGTCTGGCTCTTCCTGAGACAAATAAGGATGTGGTAACCGCAGAAAAAAACAAAACCAAGACCAGCGGCACAGTGCAAAATCTCCCAAACTCTAAATGGCTTCTTTCATCCGTGTCCAGCCACCTGGAATCACCGGAAAGGGATACGCTGGGTTGAGGCAACCTTTTAAAAACTGTGGCCTAGAAAGGACGTTCAGGTTACCTTTTACCAGAATGAAAATGGTGGAACGCCATCAGCCAAATCCCACGACGTTGCAGCCAGAAGATTCCTGTCCTCCATCCATTTTGCTTTATTCATGTAATGTATTATACCCGACCTCTCAGTCATTCATTTTTCTACATTTTTGTTTGCATTTAACCCACCCAAAGTGAGAGCAGTCGGGGTTTAGGACACTTCAGCCATGAAGGTGGAGGAAGGGAAGGTGCAGCTAACTAAACTCCCGGCCGCTGCCACACATTTTTCCTGCTGGTTTGGGAATTGAACCAGCAACCTTTCGGTCCCAGACATTAGGCTACGGCTGCCCAAGCTGATCCTGATTTGACTGAGCTGGCCACAGGTGCAGTAAGTATTCCACGTTCTTGTATCCATAAAATGTCCGTGAAGCAAATTTAATTGATTCAAAACAATAATGTGTTTTTAAGGGGGAAAAGAAATCTGTACATTTTTTTATTAACTTTTTTTTACTTTATTTTTTAAACAAATGCCTGGTCCTCTAGTCATTTTTGATCACATTTCCAATATGATTACTGGGGATATTCAGATATTTCTAAATATATAAGCAGCAGGAATAAGCAGATGCTCAGATCTTGTTTTGTCAGTTACAACCTCTATTAGTTTGGATATGAATGAAAATGAAGGAAATAATCTATGGCTATATGGTACAAGAATCCATCCTGGTCTGGTCTTCTCCATGTCCACTTGTGTGCTTTTGTGTTTTTTGTTTTTTTAAACCTACAAATATCAGGCGTCAATTATAGCTGTAATTTCTGTAGACACGTGATAATTGATTAGTTACTTCCTTTAAGGTCCGCTAAAGTATTCGGAACTTTTATAATCTACAAACATTATATTATAGAGTTGCAGACTCTGTTCTTTATTATTTTTCCGTTCAAAAAGAATCTTTCTTGCCCACGTTTGGATGGTTTCAGGAGTCACGTTTAATTAGAAATTTAATCACAATCCATTCTAGGCTTTAGATCTTGAATAATTGAAGCTGCTAGTCGGATACCCGAGTTTTATTTACAGCCACATACTAAACTGTATATCTAGAATGTTTCTCTCTTCAACATGAAGCCATCAGCTGACGATAGAGATGCTGCACTATTCTTTAGTGCATAAACCAATAAATGATGCTTTATTTATTTTTTTTAATAGCAATCTGTGACATTCTCCTCACTCTCTCTCGTCATGAATAAAATGTCTTCCATTAGAGACTGGGGCGAATTTATCACATGATCGCTACCTAACGACAAAGTGTGCTGCATCTTCTCCAGATCTAAGAAATCTAACATCTGACACAGATCCATCTCTTTTGGGGATCCGCTGGGACAACTCGGCGTGTCCTTTTGCTGACAAGAAGCCTCGTCTCCGTTTCTCACCCGAGTTAGCGCCGTCGTCGTTTGTTCTTCGTGGAATCTGTGAAGCATTTCTTCGCTCCAGTTCTGACGAGACACTTCAAGAGTTAGAACTTTGGGGTCATCGGTGGTAATCTGGCTCAGAAATGTTCTCAGCTTGAGCAGGAGTGAGCAGGCTTTCTGAGAAACAGGTCTGTCACAGTCAAATAAGCATTTCAACAGAAGGCTGAACACCCCCAGATCCTTCAGTGTGGTTAGCGCCTGCACTAAGCACGTACTCTCAGAGCTGCAGGCCTTCCGACTGGGACAGTGATTTAGTGATCTGTCCATCAACAGGTCTGCCAACTCCAGGGTGTGGACTTTAACTTCCCAATCAAAGTCATTTCCACCAAGCACCAGTACCGAGCTAATAGATCGCCCCACGGCAGAACAACAGTGTGGGCTTTCTACCCATTTGATGAAGACCTTCAACGCAGCTCGACGTGGAAAGCCCTGTGTATCTTCAGAGAGAATGCTCAGCAGATGCGTCACAGCGTTTTCCTTGAGGAAGGAAAGAAGAGAAGGAAAATTGAAAGAAAATGCATAAAGATGCACTGTATATGCAGGAAGGATCATAAATTTGTCATCAATATAAAGCTGCGAAGTGGGTATGACTTACGATTTCCATTTCAGAAAAAAATAAACTTTTAAAAATCTTATGATAAATAAAATTCTCACCTGCACGTCACCGCAGACATCAGATGTAGTTACTGCCTCTCCGAGAGCCGCCACTGCACTCGCCTGGACATAGCTTTCTATATCTGACAATGACGTGAATAACGCTGCGATCATGCCACTACTATGAAGAGTTTCGGTATATTTACTATGACCTGAACGAGGCAAGAAGAAAGAAAAATCACTGCAATATATAGAAGAAGGTTTTGTATGAGATTGGGATGTTTTATATGAAATTAGAAAGAGGGCGGGGCTGGAAGCACCTTGGTTTCCATTACTGTACCTTTGAGGCTGACTGTGAGCTGAGTAACGAACTCAAGGGTTGAATCCCTCACTTCCCATCGTCCATCACACACATGTTTCTTCATTAACTGGAAGAGTTCTGGCCACAAACACAAAACCCAAACGTTTCTTTCATATAAAGGCCATTCCTTTATATATATATATATATAGGTTAAGACCTTGCCAGGGGTCTCAGCACGGTGGGGTCTAACGGGGATTCGAACCCACGAACTCCTGATCATAAGCCCCTAATTTCATCGAGGGGGGATATATATATATATATATGCAAATGAAAAATCAAGTGTGACATTCAACATTTCCAGGAGAACTGGTTCTGGTTCTGTAAGATACCCGGTAGATTCTGTAAAACTGCACAAACTGTATCTGATGCCATTCAACATTAGGTGTCATCACACCTAATATTTAATGAGTTTCATTTATTACGGTTCACTGTGCTTTATAGAATTTTTATGTAGAGATCTTTAATTCAATGTCATTATTTATACGTAAATTTAAGGCATCTTTTTTGTACACCACTCCTCTGCGTGTGCCGAAGACTTTTGCACAGTACAGTTTATATATTTACATCTTCGTAGTTATGAAATGTGAAATAATTTGTCTTGTACTGTATATTGTGAAGTGGATACTCACCGTTTATAACTGTCCTCCACAAATCTGACGTCGAACAGATCCTGAGCCATTTATGAATTGCCTGATGTGTTTTTTTCAAAACCTAGAAAGTACATGACTTATTATAAAGTATAATGAAATGTGCACGGATAAAGAACCCACATCTGCAACGTGGTAGAAAAAACACCGCATAACATTTTAATGGCATAATGAATGAAACTCAATACAAAATATAAACCACGCATTGAGACTCACTCCACACTTACTGTAGCATGGGAGTCAGGACACTGCAGATACTGCAGGAGAACGGTAAAAGCCTCCGGCATCAATTCCACACTTTCTGGAAAATTAACAAAAATGAATTAGTGATGACTGTGCCACACAGAGGACCCTGTGGATTACGGACGAACAGTCTAATGTGTGACTTCATCAAAAACCCATAAGCATTTATTTTCATACTCAAATCCTCACTGACTGTGATGAATCTTTTCTAAAGCATTAAAATATTGCTGTCCATGGCACACAGTAACCCAAAAACATCAATGTAACAAATCAATCGCATAATATTTTAGATTATTGATTAGATTATTAATTAGATTATTAGTGGAGAGCCTGATTACTTTATGTCCCAGGGTGCCCTCATGTCTGTCTTCCTTATGCTTCTCTTTTTGGTTATGCTGGCTCTCTCTCACTCTGTGTTTTTGCTGAGGTACACATGCTACTTCTGTTCAAGGTGTACTTTGCTTCACCCAGAGTCAGCTGAGATAATGCAACCCTAGTAGTACAAAACTTTCTGCCTTTTTCTTGCTTTAAAATTTGGCTTTTGAGTCTGAACTGTAGCCTCAAAAAAAATATATAATTAATAAATAAATAAATAAATAAATAAATAAATAAATAACCAGCCCTGTCATAAATGATTCATTTACTTGCTTTTTTGACTGTGATATAATCTCATTTTCTTACCTGCATAAACTGTGAGGTCACCTAGCAGGTCGATACTGCATCGCTGAACCTTGTTACAGCCAATTAGATGAGGAAATATACCAGCTTCCGGTAAGGAAACAGATGTTAATGGTAGATGGCCCATGCATATATTCAGAAGTTTTATCACAGAAGAGGCAATCAGTTGAACAGGAAAATCAGGCAGGGATTTCTTTCCAGGGGAAAACAGTAATAAAAGAGTGTACATTTCAGTAGACATTTCACACAGGTTCGTCTCCCTTGGTCTTGTTTTTAGTGTTATACTGACTCTTCTTTATTATTTATTACAAGTTGATTATTTTAAACTATGAAATGAGTAGTAATCACACAGCTATATGAAATTCTTGATGGATTTTATGTCCAAGGGATGTGCGTTTCATTGTCAATATACACAACAAGTATTGGGGCCCTTCAAGAAAATGGGGGGAGGGGGGGGGGTAGAGAGAATAAAAGAGATACTAATAGAAATATAATACATTCATCTAATATAAACATTAAGATTAAGCATAATGAGTTCTTGTCTCATGATTGTCAGCTGTGTTTCACTTTTATTGATGTTAAATCTCATACCGTTACTGTTATTTAGCCGAGCACGGGATTCCTATTCAGGTGCACTGTTTGCAGAATGAGTCACACTATATGGCTAAAATTACGGACATCTGACCATCGTGCCCATATGCGGCATACAATTGTATATAACGTCTTTGTATGTTGTAAGATTACGATTTCCCCTCTACTGGATGATGATACCTAGCTGAAACACGTTCCGGCATGACGGCACAACTCAAGAGGCCAGGACAGACCCTGACTTGAACCCCATTCAGTAAGTTTTGAAAGACGTGGAAAGCTAACCCCGCCCTCCTCAACCTATAACAGAACCCGACCTCATGAACGAGGTTGCGGTCGAATCGGCAAATCTCCACAGCCACCCTCCAACATCTCTCTGAGAGCTCTGTCAGAAGAGCCAGTGCTGTAATATCACGAGAGGTTTAAACTGAAGTGGGATGTTCAAAAAGGACACATGGATGATGATAAAATGCCCATACCGTCGTTTATTCCGCTCGATAAATGATTATTGTTCAGGATACCTTACAGACGTGCTCGGCTACGCTGGAGAGGCTCTGAGTAAGCAGAGACGCACAGGATGCTTTCTTGGATAGCTGCGACTTCAAGTGTGAGATGTAGCGATTTAGCTTATCTACAACGACAAGAGAAAAATATGAGATTAAAACCAATGTTGTAAAATAAATAAATAAATACATACATACATACATACACACACACACACACACACACTTTAAAAAGGTCAAAATTCATCTGCCATGTTGCAAGGTTTGGATCCAGAGTTTGTGCAGTA
>JAQMYF010000009.1:19578293-19592944 GCA_030014195.1 Neosilurus mollespiculum | reverse complement strand
CACACACACACACACAAAACAATTCACACTCAAATTCACACCTGGAACAGCCCCAGTTAGCTTAATGTGCATGTCTTTGGACTGTTGGAGGAAACCAGAGTACCTGGATGAAACCCAAACAAGCACACGGGGAGAACATGCACACCCTGTACAGAAAAGCCCGGACCCGTGGACTAGAACCCCAGACCTACTTGTTGTGAGGCGAACATGCTAACCACTGCGCCACCGCTCATGCCGCTCATGGTCCCAAATTGCCCTGATTATGTTCTGATGGTATGTCACCGGAAATCAGGGAACATCAGAAAACATCAGTATCTGAGGGCATCGTAGAATTTTGGGGGAAACTTCAGGGAAGAGCGAAATATTTTGGAAGTGTTGTATTCTGGTGGTTTCTTTTTCCTGTTTGGAGTACATCGGGGAAACAGAAAACATCAGAGTAACATCGGTACACATTGGTAGGGATCAGTGTAGCACTCTTAAAAAAATTTGGGGAAAATGGGAGCAACATCAGGAGACATTCCAGTTACATTCCTGGTAAATCTTTATACAATATTGAAGACACATAGGAACAACGTTAGTAGAAATCAGAGTGACATCGCTATAGATCGATGATAATAATAATAATAATAATAATAATAATAATAATAATAATAATAATAATAATTGTTATTAATATTATTATTATTAGGAAGATGATGATTATTCCTATTATTATTATTTATATTAGGGCCAGTGGTGGCCTGGTGGTAGGGTGCTGGATTACTGATCCAAAGGTCAGACGTTCAAGTCCCACTATCACCGGGATTTCACTGCTGCCCCCCCCAGTGCGGCTAGCTGGGTTATCAAAGGTTGGCCATGTCTCTCACTGTCTGTAGAGGAATGTAAAAGAACCATTGCTGACTTTTGTAAAGAGTAGCTGCATTGCCGACAATATCTTTCTGCCCTGCGATGGCCTGGCGAGCTGTCCAGCGTGCACTCTGTCCCCGCCCAGGGTCGGCTGAGATGGGCGCCAGCCTCCCCGCGACCATAATTAGGATTAAGTGGTTCAGAAAACGAATGAATGAATGAATGAATTAATAATATTACTATTATTATTATTATTATTATTATAAAACAGAAGACCTGAAACTTGTGCACAGTGGAGTATTAGGTCTACATTGAGGAAGAAAAAAAATCTGAAATTTTGAGAATAAAGTCCTAATGTTTTGAGAATAGAGTCATGGGCTACCATGTACAAGAATAAAATCATAATTCTATGAGAAAAAAGTCATATTGCTTCGCACATCAGCACCATATTATCATTATTATAAGGACACAATACAGCATGCCTGTCATTTCACCTGATTTTTAATTTTTTTTAAATAATCATTCACTTAGAATTTTAATAATCATTCACTTATAATATATATTTTTTTCCCTCCTCTTAAATTTTTGACTTATTCTCATAACATTATAACTTTGCTCTCAAATTATTTCGGCTTTATTCTTGTTATAGTATGAATTTATTCTCAAAATCACTCCATTTTTTGACTCTCACTGTGGTTCTAATACTCAGTCATGCCTCTGTTAATTAATACTAAAAAAAAAATCTAAAAATGAAAGTTTGAACCCAGTTTTGATATTTTTATTTCTTTATTTCTTTACTTATTTATTTAAATTTATTTTAACCGAGTATATAAGTGATACATTGATACACTTTGGTGAGCAGCAGCAGCAGCGGCGGCATTTTCTCTGCTGTACTCTGCTGTACTTTCTTTGCTCTGCACTGCCCTGTCAACACCCTCATGCTCTCTGTCTGTCTTTAAGTCTTTAATCTGAACACACCAGAGTGAACAGGAAAATAAAATAGTCCTTAAACTGGTGGTGTTTCTTGTTCATAATGTTCTGGAATTACATCTATGATCTGACTGCTACTCATTTTATCTCTCATCTAACTGGTGCTCATTTCTCCACTTCTCTCAACTTACATTTCTGGTTTTCTGAGACTGCCCAAAAACTGATCATCATCAGTTTGACATGATGATAAGTGGGTATAGAGAAGAATCACTCCCTTTCCAAATATTCACCTTTTGTTGCTTAGCAGCCTGAATGAAATCACTGGGGGGGGGGGGGGGGTGTTTGGGGCGACGACACGGGACATATTTTTCAAGTCCACTTTCCCAGTGTAATTATAGCAACCTAATCAAAGTTTTAGTAGCAACAGCATTGAAAACTAGAAATGCACTTAAAGAGTGCAGACCTCCACCGAGGTACTGGAGTCTTGTCTGAACATGGCAGATGATGTCGAATTACGGTGGCCTCTTATGGTCTGTTCTGCAATTATTTTTGAGCTGTGGATTTCTTTCTCCCAGCACAATCTGTGATTTCTGCCTCCTTGCCCTATAGCACAATGTTAAAATCCTTCAGAACCGTCCTGTATCTGGTTTGGATCTGGCTCATGTCCAAAACTTGACTTGGTTAGCCCAAGACCCACATTTGATTACAATTTAGTTTAAATATGTCTATTACTTTTCAAATTATCGTGGTCACACACACACACACACACACACACACCCTCCCTTGGTGGAGGTAAAAAGGAAACAGAATCAATAAAATGGTTAATGGATCACCTCCCTGTGTCAATAATCTGAGGAATCATCTGCTTTGATTAAAGCCATGGGTGTGTTTTGGGATATTTCTGTACCAAATTTGCACATCTAGACTGCGCAATATTTCCCCACTATTTTTTAATGGACCGTTCAAGCTTGGTGAAATTGTATGGTGATCATCGGTAGACGGTATTCATCAAGTTATTCCAACAAATAGGGTTTAAAGGAAATGACTATAAGGAATGTTATAATATGGCAGCGTTAGCTCTGGGAAATAAAATGGAATTGGCCTCAGTTCAGTTTCTGAAACCATTTGCTTACCCTTATATGTCAATAATTCCTGTAACGGGTGCGATGATATTTGTAAACATCGCTATCTTTTTTTTATCTCCCTTGAAATCCAAAGCCTTCTACTGTTTCTTAACACTCCATTTCAATTTCCTATGAATCTGTGTTGTACTGCCATGTTATCGCACATGCACAAGATCATTCGTCTGGTCACATGGTCTTGTGGTTACTGTTATTGTAAATAGGCACAGAGCCAAACCAACTGTAAAACATGTTAATAAGAGATACTAAGCCTGTGCGCTGGGGAGGTTTCACTGGGAAACCTTCATATTCAGCCAAAATGAACTGATAATGGAAGATAACACACATTAGCAGTTCACTATGAATTGGCACCTTTAAGTCTGGGCTCTGACTAGATCACACAAGGACATTCAGCTTTTTCTCCTTTTTTTTTTTGGTCAGTTTTTGGTTAACTTTGCTGTGGGCTTCTGGTCATTGTCATGTTGGAAGGTGAACCTTTTTCCCATTTCAACATTTCTGGCAGTGGGCAGCAGGTTCTTCTCTAGAATTGGACGGTATTGTGCCCCATCCATTTTTCCTTCTATCTTGATATTTTCCCCCCAGGTCCTCCTGCAGAGAAACACCCTAACAACAGAACTTCCATGTTTTACTGTAGATATGGAGTTTTTTTGGATGGTAAGCTGTGTTGGCTTTCTGCCAGATATACCATTTGGTATTGAGACCATCTGCCCATAACATATTTTTCCACTTTGGCCTCAGAATGTTCAAGGTGCGTTTTGGTAAAGCTCAACTGAGACGTGCCTTAATTCTTGCAACCCTCCCATACAAGCCACATTTTGTGGAGCATTTGTGATACTGTTGTCACATAAACACAACGCCTACTTAAAAATTCTTGCAATCTGCCTCTCTGACCAGTTTCCGCCTGTCTCTTCCATCCAGTTTTTGAGAAATAGCCTGATCCAAGAAGTGTCTTAGTAGTATCAAACACTTTCTACTTCTTGATCATGGACTTCAGTGTGCTCCTAGGGATTTGAAGCATTTGAAAATTTTCTGACTTACACACATTCTGACTTGTGCTAGTTTATCCCTGAGATCTTTTGACAGTGCCTTGCCACCCATAGTGGATTGTTTGATTTTTACACTTTCAAACACTGGCCTTTTAGAAATAGTTATTTTATGCTGAACCAATCAAAAATGATTATAATTGACCACACTTGGTAGCCACTTAGCTTGGTCTGCAATGGAGAAGGGGATTAGTTACACCAGATTGAGTTTACAAGTATTTTTGATGTTTTCACCATCTTAGTGATTCTGTTTTGTTGTTGTTTTTTTATGTCGATTTTGTTTTTTTGTTTTTCCCCTGCACTATTGCTGTTATGTAATTTATTGGGGTTTATAAGTTGTATTGAGTAAATACAGCTAGAAAACCTTTCTTGTGTTGGCTTTAAAAGGGATAAAAATGATTGTTTATCAGCATAAATTGTTGTGTTCTTGAAAAATTATAATGAATTTTCAAATATGATGTAAAATCTACTAAACAGATTTGGTTCCTTTTATAAATCTATTCATTTATTTATTAGAAAAATAAGCCTTGTGTATGATGCTGAAAATCTGTGATCATTCATTTTAATATAACTAAATTACATTATATTTAAAATTGTCATACGTTTAGGTTTGACTGAGGGTCGAAGGGTTTCACTGCCAGCAGGCCCTCTGATCCGAGTGGAGGGAGAGGCCCTGTCTTTACGCTGTGAGGTATCAGATTATCAGGGACCCAAGGAGCAGGAGTTTGAATGGGAAGCAACAAAAGTGACAGGAACCTTTCAGGTTGTCTCCACTTTCGACTCTTCATTTCCAGACCAGTCATTAATGGCCCGGGTTTTAACCGGGGACATCAGCGTGGAGAGAATTGGTGACAGCACAGTGGAGCTGAGGATTACGGAAGCCAGGGAGACTGACAGTGGCACTTACACTTGCAGTACCCCCAGCACCGATTCTGTTATCAGTGGAAATTATGATGCAGACGTGCTGCTGAAAGGTAAGTTAAGTTTTTAAAAACTGATAAAATGTTAGTATTGTATAACCAGCTTACAACATAAAATGTTGTCCTGTTATGTAGCACTCTAATTTAGTAATACATTTTTTTTAGGCTCGGTCTAATGACAGATTTGTTTTGTGCAGACCCACATCCCTGTGAAATTTAATCATCTGTACAATTTATCAGCACACAATGTATCGTTTCATGCTTATTACCTGTTAGCAATCACCATGGTGCTATCATAGTCAAGGTACAGTTTATAGTTAGCCACTAGTTGTGCCCAGAATCTAGTTCCCATTGGCCTATTAAAGCACTCATTTCTGGTTGCCTCTTTGCGAGGCATTAACCTCATTTCTGACGGTTTGTTTGTCATTCTGATTAAGAGACTGTTGTTTTAGTTTCTGTTTTCTTACACAGACGGTGCCTTAGTTTCTGTATGTCTGTCAGCATGTTTTCTATTATTTTATAAAGCCTTTGGATCTCTGCATTTGTGTCTGCCTCTTTTCCATTTATGCTCTCGGCCACACATGACACCTACACCACAACGTGTCAGAATGGCTCACGGAAACAAGGACACAGCAGGACTGAATTTGCCAGCTGTTCATGGCGAGCAGCTATCCTGCTGACCCTCAGCGTAGTGCTCGCCACAGGACACCCTTTCCAACACTGCTTCGGAGTTCATTGGTCCAACAATGCTCAATGAAACATTCAACCATCATCATCATTATCGTAATCTTCTTCCGCTTGGTTTGGGGTTAGGTCATGGGGGCAGCAGCCTAAGAATTGAGGTCCAGACATCCCTCTCCCCAGCCACCTCCTCCAGCTCTTCTGGGGGGACACAGAGGCGTTCCCAGACCAGCAAAGACACATAGTCCCTCCAGCGTGTTTTGGGTCGACCTCGGGGTCTCTTCCCGGTCGGACATACCCAAAACACCACACCAGGGAGGCGTTCGGGAGGCATTCTAATCAGAAGCACGAGCCACCTCAACTGGCTCCTCTCAATGTGAAGGAGCAGCGGTTCTACTCCGAGCTCCTACCGGGTGGCCGAGCTTCTCACCCTATATCAGGGAGAGCCCTGCCACCCTGCAAAGGAAGCTCATTTCAGCTGCTTGTATTCGCGATCTTGTTCCTTCGGTCACTTACCAAAGCTCGTGACCATAGGTGAGAGTTGGAATGTAGATCGACTGATAAACTGTAAAACATTTAATATCTTTAATATTTTTGTAGTCATTTCCTGCCTTGAGCATTTCAATGACTTCTCATATTAGCAGGATGCTCCTTTATCTTCATCTTTGTAGTGATTTTCCAACAAAGAAATTGGCCCCACAAAGGGTGCTTTTTATTTCCAGTGAGAAGACCTTACTTTAAGAACTCACCTTTAGTCCCTAGTTATATTAATAATGGTCAAATTTGTGTAACCTTTGAGCCACTTTTGATTATTTTGTCAGTTGTGATTTATTTTTTTAGTATTAATAGATAAATGACCCATTATAGCTTTAAAAATATACGACTGTATATGTTTATAGTGTAGAAAGTCATAATGCCTCTGAAGGGTGCTACACTTTTGCAATCCAATCCATAAACCAGTTAGATTTCAACATGTGTATGACTTCAGATAACTCATAATGATGGCTCCACCTTTACAATCGGCTAAATCTATTTAAAAAAATTTTTAAAAAATCACTGCTTTGTATCCAAACTATTGAAACTGTTCCAAACTATTCAGTTGTTAAAATACCATGTTCATTATTCAGCAGGTAATATTCAACCCATTATTTTTCAAGCTCACAAATACAAACTGGCAAATATTCAAGTGTTAAAAATCAGGAGCAATGGATTGCTGATACAGACTGAAAGCCTCGGCCATATGTACATGCATGCCACTAGTAATCTGTTCCATTGCCTTTCCTGAGAAAGATGTCAAGAGCTGAATTTTGACACCTGAATATCTGGCAGGTTGTTTTTGCCAGCTTGAAAAATAGTGGGTTGAATATTACCTTCATAATGAACATGGTATTTTAATGACTGAATAGTCTGGAACTGTTATTTTGGATTTTTTTCAATTTGAAATACTTAAATGGAACAATTCAAACATTATAAATACTGTGGGGTTTTTTTTTTAGTTGGCATGAAACTGCAGTGTAGAAAATTTCAAGTTTTATTACTGTGACATGTTTTTACTCAATTCAGGTGATTCAGACCATTTTGCATTCAGGACCTTTAGCATTATTTTACTTAATACGCATTGGATTTTTTTTCATGATGGGGATATTAAATATCAAGAAAATCATTATATTATAGGAATAAAACAGGTTTTTCAACTAAGATCAAATAGTAATTTGCTAAGTGCTGTGTAATCTAAGCACTAGAGTATATGTGTGTATGTGTGAATGAGTTAGTTTTTGTTTGTTGTTGTTGTTGTTGTTCATGCATCTAAGTCTGTCATTATTGATCCATTACCCACTCCTGCAGCAAAGATGTCTTGAATCATTTCTTTTGCTGTTATTGTTGTTGAAATTAATTTTATTTATTTATTTTTTTGCTTGCAGTAATTCGTAATACACTGGTCGTGATTCCTGAAGTCCCAGTGCCTTCTGTCCACGAGGGGAGATTACTCAACCTTCGCTGCAACATCACTCAAGACTTCACTGAAGGAGTCTATCTATCAATAACATGGTCTGTTAAAAAGGATCAGTTACTAGAGCAGGATCTCCTTACTTTTGGACCTGATTCAGATGTTACTGTTGGAAAGAATTTTATCCAACGTTACGCCGAAGGCGAAATGTGTCTGCACCTGAACAAGACCGGCTTCTACGACCTGGTTCTCTCTAGAGCATTGCCTGCAGATCAGGGAGTGTATAAGTGTACTGCCAGACAGTGGACCAGAGAGCAGGGTACGTGGAACAGGATACAGGAAAAGGCAGAGGTCATTGGTAAAGTGGCTGTTATCCCAACAGGTAATGTCTCCTTAAAAAAATGGTTTAGAATGCCATCTGAATGTGTGTAAGTAGGTGTCAGTTGCTGTGCACTTTGCCCAGGGGGGATCAGCCCCATGTGCCCCACTCCCTATTTTCCCCAGACCTCATGTTCCCCGATTCCCTATGTTCCCCAGAACCTATGTTGCCCAGTCCCTATGTTCCCCAGACCCGATGTTACCCAGTCCATATGTTCCCCAGTCGCTATGTTCCCCAGACCCGATGTTCCCCAGACCCGATGTTCCCCAGACCCGATGTTCCCCAGACCCGAAGTTACCCAGTCCCTATGTTCCTCAGTCCCTATGTTCCCCAGTCCCTATGTTTCCCAATCCCTATGTTCCCCAGACCCTATGTTGCCCAGTCCGTATGTTCCCCAGACCCGATGTTACCCAGTCCCTATGTTCCCCAGACCCGATGTTACCCAGTCCCTATGTTCCCCAGACCCTATGTTCCCCAGACCCGATAATCCCCAGTCCTTATGTTCCCCAGACCCTATGTTCCCCTGACCCTATGTTCCCCAGTCCCGATGTTCCCCAGACCCTATGTTCCCCTGACCCTATGTTCCCCAGTCCCTATGTTCCCCAGACTCGATGTTGCCCAGACCCGATGTTCCCCAGACCCGATGTTCCCCAGTCCCGATGTTCCCCAGACCCTATGTTGCCCAGTCCCTATGTTCCCCAGACCTGATGTTCCCCAGTCCCTATGTTCCCCAGACCCGATGTTCCCCAGATCCGATGTTGCCCAGTCCCTATGTTCCCCAGTCCCTATGTTCCCCAGACCCGATGTTCCCCAGACCCGATGTTGCCCAGTCCCTATGTTCCCCAGTCCCTATTTTCCCCAGTCCCTATGTTCCCCAGCCCCTATGTTCCCCAGCCCCTATGTTCCCCAGTCCTTATTAAATTAATTAATCTTAAAGTAACAATTTATGGAATATTTGTGATTTCACATTTACAATGTTAATACGGTTAGGGTTAGGGAACATAGGTACTGGGGAACACAGACATGGACCCGCCCAGGGCAGCATATCTCTACAGCGCTCCTGAGTAAGAGTACCTGTCAGTAACATGTATAATCACTTACTAAATGGCTGGGTTCAAACAAAAGGTGCCATGATTTAAGTTGTTTAACACTTCTAGATGCAGATATTTGGAGATGAAAAAAATTATAATTGGCTGTGTTGTTCCAATTCTTTCATAGGGGACTGTGTATGATACACACTGTATGGTCAAAATTGGGCCTTGCCAAAACTGTTGCCATAAATATGGAGGCAGAGAATTGTCTAGAATGTCAGAATGACTCTCTGTGTTGTAGCATTAATATTTGCAGTGGCACTTGAATGTTTGTTAACCAATAAAAAATATATTTCTGCATAAATATTATAATAATAAAATATCATTCATTCATTCATGTTCTGAACCACTTAATCCTAATTAGGGTCGCGGGGAGGCTGGCGCCCATCTCAGCCGACTCCCGGCGAGGGCAGGGGACACCCTGGGCAGCTCACCAGGCGATCGCAAGGTAGAAACACACGGACGGAAACCCAATGGCCAACTCTTTACGAATGACAGTAATGGTTTTTACATGCCTTTCACAGACAGTGAGAGACATGGCTGACTTCTGATAACCCAGTTAGCTGCACTGGGGGGGACAGCAGTGGCAACTCATCATCAGATTTAACACAGATATTCACGAGCACAAAACTCTCTCCACTGCTTACTCTCGCTCATCTGCAAGTGCTGACTTTTGAAACTTTGATGGTGGAAACAGTCTCTGATGTGTCAGCTTCTTCGATTGGCTGTTGCCTTTTCATCAGTTAACTTCTGCCTTCCCGCTAATGCTATGCTTACATTCATTCACATGCAAGAATGCTGCAGTTTTCTGCATTAGATCCACCGCAACTGTGACACCCTCCATTGTGCTCGTGTGCTCCTTGCTGTGCATGCTGGGACATGTAGTTATGTTTTCTGAACCTGGAAGTAGCGACTCGCGCTGCCAGATGAGGGTGTGAGAATTAGGGTGCAGATATGACATTAATTCCTAAGTGAAGGCAATGATGCCGGAAGTGACCAGCAAACCAGCTGTTACATTTAGTATTCATAGCGGATGTAAAATAGCACAAAAGAGATGCATGGGATGCTATTTTCTCATTTGTTGAGCACTTTATTTTGAAAGTTCTTGTAGCACTTTATTTTAAAAGGCCATAATGCTTTGTAAACTAATGAAAATGATCATTAAAGGTATTCTAAAAGAGAAAGAATTTAATCCTGTTATATTACACAGCTGTAAAATTGAGGGAAATGCAATATAACTATTTTTGTGCAAACACGGCAGCGTCAAATGTGCATGTGCTCTCGAGTGTGCGTAGATTCCGTCCTTACATAAGAACATACCCCAGTAAGGTGGTAAATTCCAAATAATTGTGCCGTTGACTCATAACCCAGAGGATTTACAGACATAAAATTTTGCATCAAAATATGGTTCAAATATGGAAATTGTTTCAAGGGTATAAGTATTATATATAATTATTACATATACTTATGCAATCTCTGCTTTATTAATTTATTTTTTGAAATTAGCATATTAACAAAGAAAATCCAAATGAATTTAATTCTCAGTTCTTGGTTGCAACACGACACAACGTGCAAAATGTAGTTAAAACCTGCGTCTTTCTTTTTCTTTTCCACCTCTCGCACTAGTAAGTGTCTGTTACTTTTCTCACAATCCCAAATGTTTATCTTTTGCTACCATGTATGCTCTTCTTGGGTTGCTATGTAGACTCACTACAGAACATTTAATTACAGTGAGGGATGTTCTGAGTGCACAGCTGTAAAAGACCATCCACAGAACCCCGAGTAAAGCAGCATGATGAGATCGTACTCAGTACTTGATATAAGCAGTACCACTAGACATTTGTAGACGTTTGATTATAGTTTCACATTTTAATCCTATTAATCAATTAAACAGTGGAGTGGAAGAAAGGAAAAAAAAAAAGGAATATTGAATAAAAGCTGAAAAGAAAATTAGAAATAAATGTTACATTTCAGCAAAATATTTGCAAACCTTAAGTTGGTCAATATTGTTTACTTTATTGATCCCATCCCAGAGCCTTCACAGAAATATTCCGTGTAATAAATATGGGGTGTACTTTCTATTAACGCTGTATTTATACAAAAATTTACGAAATTTTAGCATTTACAGTTCCACAAAATGACAAGAAGATTCACAAATGAAGTAATCATTTATTATTGTTTTCAATTTAGATATTGTTATTTAACTCTGTGGCCCCATGCATGAACCTAATAACCCACATGCTCCCAAAATTTTAGTTTGACATGTATGACAATAATCTGATTAATAGAAGACGTATGTATTTATATTTATATTTATATTTATCATTCATTCATTTTAACCAAGCCACTAAATCCTAATTAGGGTCGCGGAGAGGCTGGCACCCATCTCAGCCGACTCCGGGCAAGGGTGGAGTACACCCTGGACAGCTCGCCAGGCCATCGCAGGTCCGACACACATACAACCACTCACACTCACTCTCACACCTAGGGGCGATTTGGAAAAGCCAATTAGTCTACTGTGCATGTTTTTTGGAATGTGGGAGGAAACCGGAGCACCCAGAGGAAACCCACGCACGCACACAGGAGAAAATGCAAACTTTACACAGAAACGCCACGAGCACGGGAATCGAACTCAGGCCTTCTTACTGTGAGGCGGACGTGCTAACCATTACGCCACCGTTCCGCCAGTTATATTTATATACATTCTTATTTTTATGAGAGTTCAGGTTCAGGTTCTGGGGCTGCAGAACTATTTAAACTAAATACATGTTTGGTTTATAAATATTTCTCTGAAACACAATTAGGGTCATTGGCTGTTTCAAATCGGCCCCTAGGTTGTGAGTGTGAATGGTTGTGTGTGAGTTGCCCTCCGATGGTCTGACAAGCTGTTCAGGGTGTTCAGCTGAGATAGTTCGACTGTCGCCTAGTGTCGGCTGAGATAGACTCCAGTCTCCCTGCAGCCCTAGTAGACTTAAGAAGTTTAACAAATGAGTGAGTGAGTGAGTGAGTGAGTGAGTGAGTTGAAGCGAATTTGTGGGTCTTGTTTTATTTTTTATGGAACTGATAAGCAAAACGCTATGAGTGTGAATGTTGTGAATGGATTGTAATATTAACACACTTATTTCTTTATCATTTGATTACAGCTGAATCCCTCACTGTACAGATCCTGGATAGTACCAGCCTTAACACTGGAGAAGACCTGAATCTCACCTGCTTGGTTTCTGCAGATGACCTTGCTGCTTTAGGCCTTGAAGTGACGTGGCTGCTAAATGACTCACAGATTGCTTCCCACCTCACTCAAGATAGAGTGGTGGCAAAACCTTCAGATATTTTTAGCATAAACCAGGTCGCAGAGGGAGATTTTAGACTGGAGATCCACAGCGTTGAGTTATCGGATGAGGGACTTTACTCATGCAGGGTGAGGGTTTGGATACAGCAGAGCTCGGGTAAATGGTACCAGGCTGCAGAAAAGACATCCTCGCCTGTACAAGTGGTGATTATCCAAAAAGGTAAGTTAACTCCGTTAAAAACATATTTATGCGTAATTGTGAAAGCAGTTCCAAACTGCCCCTAGGTGTGAGTGTGAGTGTAAATGGTTGTGTGTAGGTGTGTGGGCTTGGCAATGGACTGGTGATCTGTTCAGGGTGAACCCGTCCATGGAACAGAGTCGGCTGTGATAGGCTCCAGCCTTCCTACGACCCCAGTAGGATAAAGTATTATATGTAATTATATATATTGCATTTAATTATCAGAATATTCTCATTTCCTGATGACGTGCATGAGGTCACAATGAAGTCATCATGATATCATATTCTTCACTGGGTAAACCATATTTTCATCTGAATAATAGAAGTTATAAGTCCTAATTAAGTCGTGACCAATTCTCACCAATCAAACAGCTCTTACCTGTCACATGACACATACCAAATATGGTAAGCAAGGGTCACCACTGCTGCTTATGGAACATCAGGGCAACGTAATGTGATTAAATCATTTTAACTCTAAGCAAAGGTTTGATATAACTGTGAAAACATAAACTTATTAGATTGACACCTTCAGTGTGGTAGGGTGGTAGGGTGGTAGGGTGCTGGCTTACTGATCTGAAGGTTGGGGGTTCAAGCCCCACTATCACTGAGTTGTCACTGCTGTCCCCCCCAGTGCCATGTCTATCACTGTCTGTGGTGAGAGGCACGCTGTCGTTTGTAAAGAGAAGGGCATTGGGTTGCCGTCAGCGTGCTTCTGCCCTGCGATGGCCCGTCGAGCTGTCCAGGGTGTACTCTGCCCTCGCCCAGAGTCGGCTGAGATGGGCGCCAGCCTCCCCGCGACCCTGATTAGGATTAAGCGGTTCAGAAAATGAATGAATGAATGAATGTGTCTGAATAGTGGGTGAAAGACTTACCTGTAAGTTTTGCTGTTTCTCGGCCTTAGGCTTGGACCCCAATGTCACAACATTCAGCTTATTTTCTTGGCTGTGTCAGGCAGATGCAAGGTGTGGTTGCCATTACAGTTATATGATTTTAATGAAAACTGAGCAGACAAATCCAAATCGGGATCAAGCATCATAGTCAAGAAACAGGCAAGATGTCAGATGACGTGCACGCAGAACAAAACTAAGGCGGGAGCAGGAGTTGGTCAGAATGTCTGAATCACACAGTGTATCGGCTGTTAGTGTGACACAGGGCATCTAGTTTGAAATGTGTGTGAAGTGAGTTTTCTACCGTGTGCTGTGATCTTGTGAAACGCATGGGTAAAAAGTGATTGTGAACATGAACGTGTGCATGACTGTTGGGTTAGTCAACCAATCAGCAAACAGCATGTCAGACAGATCCAAGAAGCAATCGGTCAAACAATGCAAACAGTTCAAACTTGAATCAAGATCACAGGAAATGAAGAATGCGCGAACAACAGCTAACTAACCACAGCAAGCATTAAGCAAACAGACTAAATATAGATAAAGCACAACGTCAATAAGGAATAAACCCAACTTTAAACAGTATGAATAGAATAAAAGGCAAGATCAAGGTAAACAGGTTAAGTATGAAGCAAAGGTTTGTTAACACAGATGAAGATAAAGGTGTAAGGTCAGAACAGGTATCAGACAGTCTGTCAAAGGTTGGACAAAACACAAGCTCAGCACAACAGCCAGGGAAATCATACAACCGGATAGCAATCAGAGAAATCCATGGCTTGGTATTACCTGGCACACGTGACCGTGTTAATACCTCTCAAGGAATCGTTGCGCGGCAGAGTGCTTATATAATGTGCAAGGTGTTAAGCGTGATGCAAAGCAGGTGTAGTGGGACATGTGATACGGCGGCGGCTGCTTTAAGACTACAGGTGAAGCTCAGCTTCTCGTAAAATGACAGGAGAAAAAATGGTGAGATATATACAGTACTGTTGTATTTACATGGATATTACAAAGACAACTGTTTAGTCCCAATCTCTTGAGTTCTATTTGCATTGTGCGTGAGGAAATGTTTTTGCTTTTATGGTCCATGTATCATTCATTCTTTCTATATTCAAATGAAAGTCGGGGAAAAAATTACTACCTGCTACCACCTGCAGAATTTTCGCCACCTACTGTTCTGTATTTATAATTTTCTCGCATTTGGGCAAGTCCTAGCAAACATGTGGAGTTCATCATAATTTACTTTACCTGAAATATGCGACT
>JAQMYF010000009.1:19557874-19575432 GCA_030014195.1 Neosilurus mollespiculum | reverse complement strand
CCCAAACGATTCAGCGAGTTAGCGATTCGCTGAATGATTCAGCGGGTTAGTGGTTCACTGAGCGATTCAGTGAGTTAATGGTTCACTGAACGATTCAGTGATTTAGTGGTTCACTGAGCGATTCATTGAGTTAGTGGTTCACTGAGCGATTCAGTGAGTTAGTGGTTCGCAAACGATTCAGCGAGTTAGCGATTCGCTGAATGATTCAGCGACTCGACCCCGACTCGGTTTGCTCAGTGATTCAGAGGTTCACTACGCGATACGATCAGATATCTTGCCGTAGAGACTTCCTGCTGCACAGTGCGTCACACAGCACCTCCGCCTCCCCCCGGCTTTGAGACGTAATGAATGATTCCGACTACCTAATGTGATAATAGACAGTTATATTAGCAAAGCGCTGGTGAATCGATTCAGTTGCGTTTGCGAATCAATTCAACTCATTCACCCAAATGAATCGATTCTTTGGCTTGCCTGCTGAAGCACAGTGTTGTATATAGAGCACAGTGGTCTGATGTGCAGGTTTCCTATGAGAATCTTAGAGGTTATAAGCATAATTTAGTCCCACTTGTGTTACAAGATAGGTTTTTTGACCTCTTATGGCACTCGATTGGGATTGCTGGCAAGAAAATAAAAGAAAATGAATATTCCTGAAATCACAGCATGAATGCACCGAAGTGCTGATCAAAATCTCATGCTGTCATGTCAGTGAATGTGAGTTCGAGCCAGGAATGAGATTTCATGATGTAACAATGGAATTTCCAGCCTCCTCTATATATTGGTCCCAGCGTAGAAATAATTAGAAATTTACTTTATCATTTCACCAAGTACATCTTCAACAGCCAGGTAAAGTGTGGACTTGTATAGAAATTAAACTGCTTAATGTGTCTAAACATGATAATATTATAACCCTACACTTATATAGGTCACCTTGTTCCTCACAATCTCCCCCACTACTTTATCCAGGCTCGGCACTCAGTGTGATTGCCCACCGCCGACAACAAGCAACTTCCAGTGGCTCCACTTTTGAAATGAGCTGCCTGGCTAAACTTAAGAACCTCAGGGAAGGGGTGTCCCTGTCTGTCCTCATATTGGTCCAGTATACTGGAGGTGGACCCATTCACAAACTTGCTTCAATCACCCCTGACCAGGTTCTAAAGTTAGAGGACTGGTACGAGTCTAGTCGGCAGTATAGTCTGAGTCTAGTGAAGACTGGCAACACAGAATTTTCATTCCGAATCCAGAACGTGCAGATGATGGACAGAGGATTCTACTCTTGTGAAATTGCAGCATGGACTAAACCAGATGGGAGGAACTGGGTGGAGCTGACAAACGGACAGTCAAATAAAGTTCAGATTAACTTCGAGCACACAAGTAAGAATAAATAATAAATAATAAATAAACCATGAACCCATATCCCTAACAGATATCCCTAGATGGGGTGCTTAATTTCTCTGAATGTATGAATTTTGATAGTGTTGACTGTTCTCCGTCAACTAGACAATGATATATTTGGAAGGATATTGGGCATAGCTGGAGGGATGGCTTTAAGCTGTTCTAGAAATGCTATGGAGTAAGAAATCATGTAAGGAACAGTGAAAAGGTTTTGAAAAGCTGATTCACAAGTTGCTACAAAAGATTTAACACCAGTGTTCCGGCTAGGTTGTTTTAGCATGGCGCAGCGCCATGCCCTTTTTATACATTCGCCATGCAGCTATGTTGTTATTTAAATGCTCTTTTTCTTCAAGCGTCTGTCGGCAACTACGAACGTTTATTCAGTGGCATTTAGTTCATTGTTTTTTTTCTAACCAAACGTCCATGTGCAATTTGGACATCAGCTTGTTTCTAAATGCTTCTCCCTGCCTCCATAACCCCCGCTTGACCCCAGCAACATCCGCTACTTCAGTGGGAATTTTTTTTCTTTTAACCGGACATCCATGCACAGCACGCATCAGCTCGGCTTGTCTTCTGTGATATTAACGTACAACTAGCATCCAATTTGTACTGTAAACGGTAGCAAAACGATAAATATTAAACATAATTTGTTGGAGACAGATATATTTACCTACTTAAGATATATTTGGGTCACATCTATGTAAAAATGCCAAAATGTGAAAGACAGCTGAAGGAGGTGGCCAAATCAAAATTGTTCAGCACATCAACTAATGACAGTATAATTACAGAATTAAAGAACATGTGTATATGTATATTTTATGCTAATGAATCAATATGTATAACTAGAAAAGCACTTGGAGAGCGCAGACCTCCGCCAAGGCCGTTCAGTGCCCCCATATGGTATTGTAAGACATTTTTATAAATGCAACATATGCTTATAATTTGAGCCCTACAATGCAAACGCCAGCCATTTATATGATTGCATTGTGTATAGGACCTGCCTTGAATAAGAGGCCTTGTGCTCGGATGAGGAAGTTTCAATAATTGGATTATTTTTGTGATAATTGGCCTAAATGTGTACAGTAAGGTAAAGGAATGAGATTACACCATCGAACGCAAGCCTGAAAGTTACGCTTCGGTATGGTCCGGACACAGTAACTCAGATGACGTAGTCACTCGAGCTGAAAAATCTTTAAAAATTCCCAGCGTCTAGTCAACAATCTGGATCCCTGCCAAAATTGAATCAGTTGTTCGTTGTATTATTTCTGACTCATCCTGAAAATTTGATCAAAATCTGTTCATAAGTTTTTGAGTAATGTTGCTAACAGACAGACAAACAAACAAACAAACAAACAAATCAACGCCGGTGAAAACATAACCACCTTAGCTACACTAGTGTAATATAGCTACACTATATTAGTGTTTCATTAATGCACTGAATTACTTTATTGTTTATAAAAATATTCCTTCTAATCTTTATATTTATGTTATACATTTATGTATATATACCCCATGGTGTGCTGTAGTTAAAGTGTGCAGTGCGCCCTCTATTGTCCTACTGTGGCATACCTTCACAAAATCCTAGCTGGAACACTGAAAACTACATCTTTTGCTTCGTGTTCAGTAAACAATTATAGGAATATAATGTTAAACCAGACATATATAGTATATTAATTAAAATGATATTAATTAATTCATTTGATATTTTGGCATTATTTTAACATTTTGTCTTATTTTCCTCAGGGCCATTATTTGACCTTTCCATAACTTCCGACACCACCAGTGTTTACCCCTGGGAAACAATCAAGATAGATTGCATGATCAGTGTATCGGGAACATCCAACACAGGTATGCATAGTTGTTGCAATGGAAAAAAACAAAAAAAAATTCTTTTTTCTATCAATTGTCTGATAGAAGGGCACTGGTGGCTCGGGGGTAAGGTGACGGCTTATTGATCCGAAGGTCGGGAGTTCAAGCCCCACTATCACCAGGTTGTCACTGCTGCCCCCCCAGTGCAGCTAACTGGGTTATCAAAGGCCAGTCACGTCTCTCATTGTCTGTGGTGAGAGGCATGTAAAAGAACCATTGCTGTCGTTCATAAAGAGTAGGCCATTGTGTTGCCGTCAGCGTGTTTCTGCCCTGCGATGGCCTGGCGAGCTGTCCAGGGTGTACTCCGCCCTTGCCCAGCGTCGGCTGAGATGGGCGCCAGCTTCCCCGCGACCCTAATTATGATTAAGCGGTTCAGAAAATGAATGAATGAATGAAAGATTAACAGACTTTATCAGTTCCCAGAACTGAAGTCTGCTAGACATAAATTAGAGACAAGAAGCTGGTGGGCAAAGATCAGTGGGGGACATTACAGCAGTGATTGCATTGTTTGGCTTGTTTGCAAATTATGAACTGAGAAGTTGTTGGGTACCACATGCATTTTCACTTTGAATGTTTAGGATACCCATGACTGCAATAGTTTGACCGGAGTAAGTGTCTATGCATGATTATTACTACTTTGTCTTTCTTTAAATTCTATTCATGAACACAGTTGTTCCTTGAAAATAACTTTATGCATTCCTCTTCATTTAGACAATGTTGCATATGAAATACGATGGTATCAGGGTCATTTACAGTCGCCAGATAAATTCGTCCTCCTGGCCAGTGTGGATCGTTGGGGGGTGGTGAGGAAAAGCCTTCGTAACGGCACCAGTGACTGCAGTCTGGAGCGCCTCAACACCCGAACATTTGTCCTTACCATTCATGCCACGGAATATAGTGACGCTGGCGAGTATTACTGCACTGCCACCCCATGGATACGATCAACCACAGCAGAGGATTGGAGAAAAGAACAAGAGATCATATCCAAAAGGGTCTTTCTTCAGGTCAAGTTTGCATGTGAGTTTTATTTTAATGTTATAATTTCTGTGGTTTCCTCCAGGTATTGTATACTGATATTACATTCTGACACATACAGTGGATATAAACTGCTGAAGTGCCTGTATTAAAATCACAGGTTTCTGTGATGTAAACACGAGCCCAAGATAAATAACTCCAGAACCTCTTTGACCTATGAACTGTACAATTCAACTGAAACCCCCGAAACGAATAATGTACAGAGGGCACCTTTTGATTTTATGGCAGCATTCAGTATTTTTGGATTGGAGTCTCTCAGTATGGCACATCTTGACTTGGCAATTTTTGCCCCATTCTTCCTTGCAAAAGCATTCCAAATCTGTCAGATTGTGAGGGCCTATCCTGTTTCAGGACGCCTCACAGATATTCAGTTGGATTCAGGTCTGGGCTCTGATTGGGCCATTCCCGAACTTTAATGCTCTTCTGGTGAAGCCATTGTTTTGTTGATTTGGAGATACTGTATGCTTGGGGGTCGATGTCATGCTGAAAGGTGAAATTCCTCTCCATCTTAAGCTTTTTTGTAGAGGCTTGTGCCAAAATGATTGGCTTTTGGAATTGTTCATAATTCCCTTCACCTTGATTGAAGCCCCAGTTCCACATGAAAAAAAGAGTTCCAAATAATGCTGCCACCACCATGCTTCACTATGGGATAGTGCTCTTTTGATGATGGGCAGTGTTGTTTTTGTGCCAAATATTTTGTGAAAACAATGGAAATTATGACCAAATGGTTTTACCTGGGCATCATCAGACCCCTCATTTCCCCACATGCTTTTGGGAGACTCATTGTTAATTTTTCTTTAAAAAATTCTCTTTATTTGCGTGTGTTTGCTCCACTGGTCATCACAAAAACCTGGTAGGGCGTATAACTTTTTATATCATCATCATCATCATCATCACTCACTCATTTGCAGAACTGGCTAATCCTACTAGGATCGTGGGAGGCTGGAGATTATCTAAGCCAACACTGGGCGAAGGTGTACAGCCTGAACAGCTGGACAGACCATCACAGGGCAACACACACGCACTAGGGACACTCACTCACACCTAGGGGCGATTTGGAACGGCCGATTAGCTTAATGTGCACGTCTTTGGACTGTGGGAGGAAACTGTATTTCCCTGAAGAAAATCCACGCAAGCATGGAGAGAACATTCAAACTCCACACAGAAATGTCCAAGCCCAGGAATTGAACCCATGGCCTTCTTGCTGCGAGGCGGATGTGCTAACCACAACGCAACAATGCCGCCCCTTTTTGTATCCACTGTTAATATTTTGAAAGTCTGGTTGCTTTATTTGATGCTAGAGTAAATTACAAAATGTTGATTTTAAAATAACTAATATTTATTGTAATTTCTTTCAGTGTGGGATTCATTGAAATTTCCTTTGCTATATGGAACGTGTGCGTCCCTCACCGTGGGTCTGTTTTCTCTCATTTTGGGATTCCTCTGTTCTCTGTGCTGCTGCAAAAAACCCACACACACTCCGCACAGTCGCGTCAAGCTCCTCAACCAACAGCATGATTAACGTGAACTGTCTACTTGATGCAGACACACTGAAGCAGACACATGACTCTTCACCAAAGCAATAAAAGCTCAAAGTAATGTTTCAGAGATAACATTTATCGGTTATTCACAGGTGGACCCTATCCACAAGTGACAATGGAACCAGTGAAGAAAATGCACCCGTAGCATTTGTTGATGCTCACTGTGATTTTCTGCACAAAAAATAGTAACATTGGATTTTTTTGATGAGAGTTTCTTAATATGATCAGACATTTACATAGAAGGTATATTAGGAATTATTACTAAAATACCAGTCCTCACAGCCCATATCAATTTTTATTGCCAATGGACTTGTTTGAGAATTAAGAATTAACCAGTGCAAACATTTTGTCGTCTGTCAGGCATGTACCTATATAATGTGTGGTTTGAAATGTTTATTCGTCTTGTTTTTATAAAATTATATTGTGTATTTTCTGGGAGTATTTTTTTCTATTGTGAATATTGTTGAATTCAGTGAAAAGTGTCTATTTAAACAGATTCTCAAGCAGTATAATGTAGACAATACTGTGGTTTATTTCTGAAAAAATGGGACAACAGTTGACGACAGTCACTCCTAAATTCTGTGATGGGGGGAAATTTGGTACAGTATGTACCAAAGTTTTGGAGCTGCAATGCCGAATGCTTTAACACCCATGGAAGAAAACTGATAATAATTCCAAATTAGTTTACCTGCGAGAAGTGATATATAGATGTAATGGGTCTCCTAGGTTGGTGGGAGCAAGGCCATAAAGGGGATTATTATTATTATTCATTCAAGAGATTTTCTCATTCTTGGTGTTGCATCACTGTCATGGGATTAATAAATTATTGCATCATTGCCATCGGATATGTTGAACGAGCATTGCATGAATGGCACGTGCCAGTGTTCCTCCTCAGAGAGATAGATAGATAGATCTGCTATGCCCTGCTGTCAATATAATCCAAGAAAGTCTTGTTTCTTGGGGAAAAAAATAATTTTTGAAGATAAAAAAAATATATACGTTTAATATACGTCTAATATTTAATTCCATATTTTGTTGCTTTTTGTATCTAGGATGATTCACAAACTGCGCTAACTGTATAGTATGCCAACCTCATAGAGCTCACCGATGTTAACTAGCAAGTTAGCAACATAGTAACATGACTGTCTATCATATTGTGAAGAAAAGGACATATTTATATAATTTAATTAACTTTACATACTAATTGCAAGTACGTACCGCTAACATGTCTATTGCATCAGCTCTAAGTTTTTCTTTGTCACCGTCTCATGACAACATGTGGAAAACCTTGAGAGGAACCAGATTTAAAAAGGAAGCCCATCCTCATATGAGTGACACCAGATAACATACACCTTCCATAATTGGTTAAAAGGTGTGATCTGTATAGCAAGAAATTCACTATATTTTTACCATGAAGCCTAGATTTGCTGCCTTATAACTATAATAGTAATTGTGGTCCTAAGCCAATTTTAGCAAAATCATTTGTATTATAATGACCATTATATTTACCATAAATCACAAACAGAATTTTAAATTTAATGTAAATGAAGACCAAAAAAGGAGGGCATTGCAATAATCCAAGTAATGAAGGCATGGATAAACATTAGAGCATTATCCATTGAGAGAGTGAGAGAAAGAGTTTTGCGCCTGTGGAAGCCACATGCCTTTCACCCTGCCTTGGCCTGTAGGTCTGGTAAGACTCCCGGCATTACCATTCATTCATTCATTCATTTTCTAAGCCGCTTAATCCTAATTAGGGTCGCAGGGAGGCTGGAGCCCATCTCAGCCGAATCTGGGAGGGGGCAGGTTACACCCTGGACAGCTTGCCAGGCCATCGAAGGGCCCCTGGCATAACCAATCCTTGGTTAACCTGCCCCATCCTTATTTGAAACATGCTCACTATAGCTTGTAACCCACACTTTCGTGGGGTGTGTAATAATGACGCATGTGCTCTAACGAGTGCAGTCCATTGCAGGACCAACACACACACAACCCTTCACAGTCACACCTTGGGGAAATTTGTAACAGATAATAAGCCTAATGTGCATGTCTTTGGACTGTGGGAGGAAACTGGAGTACCTGGAAGGAACCCACGTATTCACGGGGAGCACATGCAGACTCCACGCAGAAACGCCGGAACCCAGGACCATGTGCCACCTGAATGAATGAATGAATTTTGCATTAATTCAAACAAATTATGCAGAACCGTTTGTGCAACTACACAGCCCAACCAAAAAAGTGTCGCCCACTCTAATATTTTCATGGAGTGCATTTAGCTTTGATCACAGCATGTAATCTCCCTGGAATTGTTGCTCCAGTCGGTCCGGTCGAGGCTCAACAACATTATTCATTAATTCATTTTCTGAAGCGCTTAATCCTAATTAGAGTCGCGGGGAGGCTGGCGCCCATCTCAGCCGACTCTGGGCAAGGGCAGAGTACACCCTGGACAGCTCACCAGGCCACCACAGGCTCAGCAAGATTAATGTGGCAATAAAATAAAGTCAGCTGATGATCTGAATGTTCCGAATGAGCAGGTTATCACATCAATGGACTTTTTCTTCCCTGTTGGCACGGACATAAAATGGGGACTCGAGTAATGAAAGAAGGGGCAGTTGTGGCCCGGTGGTATCACCGGGTTGTCACTGCTGTCTCCCCATTGCAGCTAACTGGGTTATCAAATGCCGGCCATGTCTCTCACTGTCTGTGGTGGGAGGCATGTAAAAGAACCATTGCTGACTTTCTTTTGACTAAGAGTAGCTGCATAGCCGTCAGCATGTTGATGGCCTGGCGACCTGTTCAGGATGTACTCTGTCCTTGCCCAGAATCAGCTGAAATGGGCGCCAGCCTCCCCGCGACCCTAAGTAGGATTGAGAAGTTCACAAAATGAATGAATAATGAGCGAGTGGTTCAGGGAGCACGAGGGATCATTTTCACATATGTATCCGCGCCCCAGAGTCCTGACCTTAACCCTATTGAAAGTTTTCGGGATGTGCTGGAGGAGAATTTATGGAGTGGTTCAGTTTTTCCCTCATCGATTCAAGACGTCGGTGAGAAATGAACCCGACACTGGATGGAAATAAATGTCATGTTGCTTACGTTTGTTGAAACAATGCCATGAGGATTACGTGCTGTAAGCGAGGATAAAGGCAGGGCAACAACATATTCATGTGTGTGACCTTTTTTTTTTTTTTTTGGACTGGCAGTGTATAGGGCAGCAAGTAGCTTTATCATGGTGCGTTCATTTGAACCGCTTAATCCTAATTAGGGTCGCGGGGAGGATGGCGCCCATCTCAGCCAGCAGCTGGTGACCTGGTGAGCCAGGACAGAAACATGCTGACGAAAATCAGCAATGGTTCTTTTACATGCCTCTCACCACAGACATGCCTCATGGACGGTCTTTGATAACCCAGTTAGCTGCACTGGGGGGACAGCAGTGATATCCCGGTGATAGTGGGGCTTAAACCTCCGACCTTGGGATCAGTAATCCAGCACCTTACAACGGACCACCGCACACTGTAGCTTTATCATTATATATTAGATTAATATATATATTAGATTAGATGGGATGGCCTGGTGAGCTGTCCAGGGTGTACTCCGCCCTCGCCCAAAGTCGGCTGAGATGGGCTTCAGCTTCCCCGCCACCCTAATTAGGATTAAACGCTTCAGAAAATGAATGAATCAATGATTTATTTAGTACTTAATTATTGTTTATGCAAAATGGGGAGATGTTCCTGTGTGTGTGTGTGTGTGTGTGTGGGTGGGGGGGGTGGTATTATGAATATTCAAACATCTGTGCACTATAATAATACCAAACTGCCATTTTCGAAACTCTCTTTGAGT
The DNA here is from genome assembly GCA_030014195.1 of Neosilurus mollespiculum. NCBI lineage: Eukaryota > Metazoa > Chordata > Actinopteri > Siluriformes > Plotosidae > Neosilurus > Neosilurus mollespiculum. The sequence continues at coordinate 19,565,755 of JAQMYF010000009.1, read as the reverse complement.
TAATTGGTTTGAGTTACTTGTGGAATTTTCTGACATGTTAAAAAAAAAAAAAAAGACAACTTCCGGTTACCCGGAAGTAAACCCCGATAAGGCGGTAAATCATGACAGAAGCCGGGTTTCTTTTGGCTCCTCCCTGATCAGCTGGTTTCTTTCTGGATCCTACAGCAATGGCGGAGCACCAGCAATTTCACCTCTTACTGGGGAACCTGATGAGCCCTGATAACAATATTAGGAAACAATCCGAGGTATGGACCGCGCTTTCGGAACCAATGTGTCTCTGGAATGCTACCGTGGGCGCTTTGTGAGTCTTTCCGGGTTTGTTGTGAGCTCGTGCTCCTCGGCGCGGGGCAGTCCACGTGTGACGGGGCAAGTTTTCGGGTGGTCCGCTAAGCTAGGACGGATAAAACGCTAACAGTTCGACCCAAACCCCTTAGTTAAGTGGGACGAACTTGGTTTATTTCGGTGAGTTTTGGGTTTCCTGTACTGTGGGAGTAGCTTCGCGTTTGTTTTTCTGCTAAAGTTTCGTCGCCGTGTCGTAGTTTCAGACGCGGATGCTAAAACAAGAAGCTTCTGTGGTGGAAAATTTCTTGTACAACCAGGTAGTCGAGCCTGTGGTTACTTAACATGGCTAACTAGCTGTGTTTTGTCTGTAATCGACAATCCAGTAGGCTGCTAAGTGTTATTATCCACAGTGTTCTACTGGTTGGTTAGCGTGTTAGCATGTTAGCACATTGGGGGAGACGCTCGTGCTGACTTCGAACCGTCCAGAAGGAGCAGTTGAAAACGAGATTTACGTTTCCTGCCTGCTCTCATTCCATCAGCAAGTGTGGGGCTAGTATCCGGTTGTGACTAGGCCTCGGTTCCGGTCGTCTTATTGTGAGGTAAAGAACCAAGCAACTGGCTAACCGCTTCCCAGAGATCCCCTCACGCGCACTGCTAGCATAGCATGATGCAGACTGGCACCGTGTTAGCATGTTTACAGTGCGGCCTGGGTAAACAAAACAACCACCGTGTTGTCAAGGAAACTAACTTTCCCTACATCAGCTGAACCTTCAGTTCTCACTCACTCATTTGCTCAACTTCTGAATCCTACAGGGAGGTTGGAGGCCACCTCGGCCGGGACTGGGTGAAGGCGGGGTACACCCTGAACAGCCTAAAGGGTCGCCTAATGGTGCCTGTCTTTGGACTGGACTAGGAAACCCGTACAAACACAGTGAGAACATGTGACGTCGACGCAGAAGCGCCCGAGAATCGAGCCCGGGACCGTCTCGCTGGGAGGGCGGACGTGCCGGGCCACTTTCCCGCCGTGCTCACCCCACCCCACTTTCAGTTCAGTTTTGTTTGTACGGCGCGTTTTATAGTCGGCGTGGTCACTAAGCAGCTTCACGTACTCGGAACGAATCTGGGAAAATATTAAAACTTCGGGTTTCTGAGATTCTGTGTAAACCCCACACGTCACTAATGAGCAATGCCGTGGCCATGGCGGTAAAGGGGAAAACTCCCTCGGGCACCGTGAGAGGAACCAAACTCAGAAGGGAAACCCGTCCTCATTTGGGCGAAACCAAACCGTGTAGCAGAAACTCCACTATAGTTCGACCACTCGGAACTCCTCGTCCGCTCCTCGTGCCCGGATCAAGCGGATGATGAAATCCTGCTTTTTTTGGTCATGTGACTACATGGTCAAATGGTGTCGTTGTCACAAGAATACACATGTCTGTGTGATGAAAGTTAATTAAAAATCGAGGTACACACACCGTATTCTAATTGCTGTTAACTTTTGCTATACGTTCTCAATACAAAGGCACTACTTGATATATTCGCCGTCACAAGCGATACATTTGCGCCAGCGTTGAACCCGACCCTTGAATCCTCTTTGAGTCGTCCACTCACTGGCGATTCGTGTCAGCGGTCGCAGTTGATGGTCTCCCACTGCGTGGTTAGTCTTCATGCTGGTTTCCCCTTTAAACAACTTCATCCATCTGTGCGCATTGCTCTTGTCATTCAGGGGCCTTCTGTGGATGTCGGACATACTGCACACTTCCTTCGTCAAAAACTCACCGACGGCCCGTTGCTTCTGCTTGGAATTTATTAGGTTCCTGCTATGAAAAAGAAGGGTTATTATAGAGGATGAGTTCTGTAAACATGTTTGATTTTAACGACGTATGTCAGTTCAAAAAGTTATGCCAACTTTTGCATTACTTTTGGCACAGCCCTCACCGAAAGACTGTCACCAGCAGTGAAAAGTCCTCTTCGCAATTTGAGTGTATGTTTAGGGCGATATGGGTCGTCAGCAGGAGTGAGGGGCTTCTAAGATGAGAGCTCAAACCAGTAATAGCACGTCAGAACGGATCATAGGATTTAGATAGCAGAAGGATCAGGATCACAGGTATCTATGAAGTAGCATGTGTACCTCAGCAAAAACACAGATTGAGAGAGAGAGGTTGTTGGGTATGCTCATAATGTAGTAGTTAAGGGACAGTTTATCAGAGCTGGGTGCAAGCATGGACTCTGTCCTGTCTGAATATGACAGCATAACTAAAGAGAGACAACCAGAAGAAGGGTAGATATGAGGGCACATTGTGACGTGGAGCAATCAGCCGCCACCAGTCACCGTCGACGGACCTGAGTGCGCTTTCACTTTTATCATTAACCCTTCTACTGTGGCTCAAAGATGCACTTCAGTGAAGGGACTATCACTTAAAGGGAGTACATTAAACTGCTTAAAGTTGATTATTGGTTTTATTTATTTATCTAAGCAGTTATTTACTCGTTTTGTTCCTGCTTCAAATACTGTCCTCTCTCACCAAATTTGAACTGCTCTAGCCAAGGTTTCCTGGTTTATTTATTTATTTTTGTCTCTACTATGGAATCTCAACTAAAACATGTGTAAATGCTGCACTCAGTGCTGTGATGGACCCGTGATGTCTTTCCACTGATGGACCCACAGACGACGATCTCTGGAAGTGTTCCTGAGCCTGTGCGTCGTTTTATAGTGGCGCCGTATAGGCATGGGACAGGATAGTCGCATGTCTGTGCCTGAGTTGATACTGACTGGCTGTTATGTATTGCTTACTTGCATGATACCCCCAAGATTTAAAAAGGAAAAACGAAAGCCATGAAATAAAATCTCATACACCACTGCTCAGACTTGCACTGTATAAAAAAAAACACAAGCTAAATCAGGTAGGCAGCTAAACTTTCACCGAGCAGAACAGGAACATTTTCATGGTAGCCCTTTTTGAATAGATGTTCAGTGATTATTTGGCCCTCGATGACCAAGAAAGCTGTGTTTAGCGCTGTGGCCCTCAGTGACAATGGGTTCGCCACCCCTGCTCTAGAGTGTACTCGGGGGAACACGGGGACACTTATTCCAGCATAACACCAGCTTCAGACAGAGATATCTGTAGGCGGTGCCTAAATCTATATTTATACAGTCATGAATGTTTTTAATGCAGTGTCTCCTGAGGGCCCGAAGACCACGGGGGTCCAGTATTGATTTTCAGCCTTGTTCCTTGCACGCTGATATTTGATTTTGATATAATGTACAGTAGATGATGAGATATACAAAGTCTTTGCAGTGTTATGCTGAGGAACAATATTCCACAATTTGCGGATGCAGTTTTTGCCAATTAACCGAATCAGTTTCTGGTACCGCTAACTTTTCCGGGCTTTTGTTTTCTCCTTTCCAACTTTAAGTCGTGTTGCTGTCGTCAAATTCAAAACGATATTATTTTTCAAGAAATCGTCAACAGTCCTAACCTTGTGATCGATCTATCTATCTATCAATCTATCTATCTATCTATCTATCTATCTATCTATCCCCCCCCCCCCCTCCCTCCATGTTTGTCGATTCACACTGTGGCATTTGTTGCAATTTTTCACGTTGTAATGTCAAATTATTATTTTAATTTTTTTAGGAAACATACGATAATATCCCTGGATCAACAAAGATAAGTTTCTTGCTGCAGGCCATTCGAGATGCATCTGCTGCTGAGGAGGTATGTACATTCATAAAATGTGTTTATGCTCAGCCCCATTGTTTTGGTTTGTGTAAACTGAGTAATTTGCAGTATTTGGGGTTACCCCAATAAACTAAAGAAACCCCAACCTAGTTATATTGATGGAAAACCCTCGTCTGCACTGCTGTGTGTTATCAATGACTTTCGAACTTGTACCAGTGATGGCAATTGACTAGTCATGTGACCGATGTGTGGTCAAGCGGTCTGAATACGTGTAGCCCGGCATACGAAAAGGTCAACATCTGAATCGAACTCATCAGTTTCTGACATTTCTGCGGAATTATTATTATTTGATTACTTTGAAGTAGACGGTGAGGAATCCAGAGTATCTGAACAGCGTTCGGGTGATGAAGTCACAGCAATTACCCATAGCGCCTCACTGTGGGGTAAGGTGAACTGGAGGTGGTGTACACCCTGGAATTAAATGCGCCTGCAGCTTGCCATTCAGACAGTCGCACAGCTGTATCCCAGATAAGCCATCCAAATGACACCGCACACAACATGATTCCGCTTGGCCCGGGGTTTGGGTCACGGGGGCAGCAGCCTAAGCAGTGAGGTCCAGACGCCCCTTTGCCCAGCCACTTCCTCCAGTTCTTTGGTGGGGAGACCGAGGCGTTCCCAGACCGGCCGAGAGTCAGTGCGTTCTGGGTCGACCCCGGGGACTCTTCCCGGTCGGACATTCCCGAAACACCCCACCAGGGAAGTGTTAATTTTTCTAGCATCTGATATATAAACTGCTTAGTAACAGAGCGCGAGGTCCATATAAAGAAATCTCAGCCTGAGGCCTGTACCAAAAAAAAAACCCTTGAAGGGCTGAGATTGCTCTGTACAGACTGTGCAAACAAGGAAAAATGATTTATTTCACTTCAGGTGATGTTGCTTGCTTCTGAACAAGGAGTCTTCAGTCATGTCTGTGAGGGTCTGGGTATTGGCACAACAACACCTCAGGGATTTATCAGGGAATTGGGTTTCCCAAAGTGAGCGGCATTTGCGGGTGCAGACCCGGAGAGCTTGTAAACTTTTATTTTTTTTATTTTTTTAAGATCTCCAACGGATGGAGTGCCACGCCTTTCAGCTTGTTGTGCTTCGTTTGTGCTTGTCTAGTTGAACACATGCTATGCGTCCTTGTTTCAAGTTTGTTTTTTGTTTCCTTTTGGCTTGCCAGTCCACAACAATCTCATCTAGTGTGTGCATCCTGTCTCCACATGCATCCATGACAGGTAGCCTTTGGCTTGTTTGCCTTCCTGTCGTAGCTGCTAAAGCTCATAGCGCGTTGCGGCCAGCCGAGGGCTAACTCGCAGGTCGATGTGCGCGAGTCCTGGGGGATAATGCACACTTCGTTTGCCATATAATAAATCGTCATATCGCACAGCTCTGAGAAAGTACTCACTGCATCAGTTAACCGTAAATAACACATTGCCGGCGAAGCGTGTTAATCACTGCAGTAATTATCGGATTAGAGGCTCTTGCCTGTTTGCCCAATTAAATCCAGGTGATGACTTTGTTTGTGGCAAGTTGCCAAGATACCACAAATACAGTCATTGTTTTCTAAGAGATTAGCGTGAGATTATTTGCACAAAGACAGAAAGGTATGAAGCTCCTAAACAAAGAAATGATGCAAGAGCCAAAAAAAGAAAATGTAATCAATGTGAGAATCTTTGATTTAATTAACAATAGCAATGTCATGTTTGTTTATTTTTGTTGCCCATATCTTCACTCTGCAAAGTTTAAAGAGTTGAAAGTGGCGTTTATGCTACATTTTTTTGGGTTGTAACATTTTGTTCTTTATGGCTGTCTAAATGTGGATTATGATCGTTTTTTAAAGGCTATCCGTGGTGAATTAAATTAATGTCAGTAGCTATTTAAAACGAGCACACGGGACATCAGCGGTTCTTTCCGGCAACATAATTCCTTGCCCCTTTTTCAAAGTGCGGGTGAGTGTTACGACTCTAGGCATGCTCAGAGACATGAGGCCTTTCTGAATGGCTATTCTAGCCGGGCCGTGACAAGAACTCATCAGATTGGTGTCACTGACCCGCGCATCATAACACGTTATTGGCCAGCGCTGAAGTGCAGAAATCGCGGAAAACGTTTCTTTTTGTTCCTTAAACGACTAGCGAAAGGAAAGCAGAGTTATTTTTGGATCACGTCTCTACGGTGTTCTTATCCTCAGAGTCACTGGAATGCGACATCTCACTGTCTCAATAGAGACGTCACTTCCGTGGGAAACTGCTAACCCCTGCAGTTCAGCCCCCGCTAGTAATCCATGGGATAAAAAAAAAACAGTTTTGTGCTTTTTATGGTCATTTATGTTAAAATAAGTGTCCGTATCGTTTGAATGTATTACACGCGTATAAATTATGTTGTAAGGGTGACCAATACCAATACTCCTTACTGCATGTGTTTAGTTGTAGTTCTTTATGGCTGGAGATCGCAAATATGAATATTCATATCGGCCATGTAAAATATCTAAAATGAACCCTGCTTCTTAATCTGCTGGTAATTAAAGTCTTCAAATAAGCCTTTAAACTAGATGTTGAAGCATGTTATAACATTTGCCATTTTGTTGTGTGTATTTTATACTGCGTACCCTGTGTACTGCTACCGTACAGTCGCGTACACGATGCTACACAAATGCGGTGCTGACCGCCTCCAAATGTGGGCAGACCGATCAGATCATAATGCGTGGATTTGATCCTCTTTAGCTCTCTGAGCTCTGATCAGTGGGGAGGAACTGTACCTATAATGACATCTGGCTATGTGGCATTGTGTGCAGCTTTTGTCATTACTCATGGTTCATGTGCTCTCAACAGTTTTTATAAAGAGTCAAAACACCCCTCAGAATATTGTGCTTGCGTGTGCAGTAGAAGAATGGAATGCTGGGAAAGAATTCACACTGCAAATACAATGTGGCAGTACGCATCTCAGGCTAGGGCTAGGTGATGTCGCTTCAAAAAATTTATGCTCAGTTTTTCATATTTGTTAATTATTGGACATTTCTGACTTGTTTTAAATAGTTACCCAGAAAAAGTACTGAGTCAAAAATAATTGTATTTTTGGCTGATAAGCAGCTTCAAGGGGATGAAATGGCTGGAGTTGATTCCAAGTATTGAATTTTTGGCAGGTATTTATTTAAAAAAAAAAAAAATTTTATTTTTTTTTTTTTTTTTTTTTTTTTTTTTTTATGGGAGCACTCAATATGTTCAAAAGATGCCGTAATTCAAGAGGAGGCCATCGTTAGGCTGTAAAGAATACACACTTCTCTGAGGGATAGCAGAAACCTTAGCAGAGGCCAAATAACATTTCTACAACCTTTAAAAAAAGCAATAGACTGATAACACACCGAAAGACCTGGACAACCACAGAAAACAACTAAATTAAATAATTGTCAAATTCTTTTCTTAGTGAAGGAAAACTCAAGGTTCGCAAGGTTTATTCAGGTTATGAACATTTATAAGGAGGTAGATGTAGCATTGTCAAAGTCCACACTCAAGAGATGCCTTCATGAATGTGAATACAGAGATGTAATTCATGATGCAAACCAATGGCAACACTCAAGAACAGAAAGGCCAGGTTATACTCTGCTAGAAAGCCTGCAGAGTTCTGTAACAAGACAGGACAGTCAAATTTTAAGTTACCTACCGTAATGATGAAAAGATGACGAGTTTACCACATTATCTGTTGTGCATGGTATACATGGGTATATGTGGCTGCCGGTAGAACTCGATCAGTGATCAATGATGTGACTGCTGATAAAAGAGGCAGAATGAGTTCTGAAGTGTATAGAGGTATACTTTCTGCTCAGCTTCAGTCAAAGCTTCAGGCAAAACTGATAGGATTTCGATTTTTTTATTTAATTTTT
>JAQMYF010000009.1:19539621-19550546 GCA_030014195.1 Neosilurus mollespiculum | reverse complement strand
CGACTGTCCAAAATATAAAGTGGGTAAGGAGGCTTTTTCTTTTTTTTTTTTTTTTTCTTTTTCTTTTTTTTTCAGATTATTTGAAGAAGCAAAAACATTTAAATCTTTTGGTACAGTGCTTACAGATAAAGATGTACTCCATATGACACACATTTCATATTTTGTGACCGTTTTCATAGTTTTAATAAATGGTCACATCTACAATGGAACATCCTAACGAGGTAGTCGAGAGGATAGCACAGACACACATCCTGGGATATGGAGATGCCTGTTACTGAGACGATGATGGTTGTTTTTTAAAAAAAGGTCTGCTTTCTGTGTCTCTAGCTGTGTGCGGATACAAGTTTAACAAACATGCAGAGGCAGCTGGCACTTGAAGTGATTGTAACCCTCTCCGAAACGGCTGCCGCCATGTTGAGGAAACACACCGCCATCGTGGCTCAGAGTGGTAATGGACAAAATACTATAATATTGCTATGAAGAACAAGAAAAACTTGATACTCAGACTACTGTCTTGGTCTCGCATTAAACAAATAACCATTTACAGTGGTGCTAGAAAGGTTTTGAACCCTTTAGAGCATTCTGTATTTCTGCATAAATATCAGAACGTTTTCACACAAGTCTTAAACTTGTGTGAAAACTTTCTGCATAAATATCAGAACGTTTTCACACAAGTCTTAAACTTGTGTGAAAACAAAAGGGGGTGGGGCAGCTTATACTTAATCATGTATTTGTTGAAGAAAACAATCCATTATTACATTTCTGTGAATGGCAAAAGTATGTGAACATCTAGGATGACCTGTTGTTTATATATTTTTTTTAAAAGATAAGGTTAGTCAGGAGTTTCCAGTCAACCAGATGAAAATCAGGTATGAGTTTGTGCCCTGTTTTATTTAAACATCTGGATTGTGTCAAAATCTGATCTTCGCAACACGTGTTTAGAGGTGTTCTGGCTTTGGGCTCCTGAGTGGTGCATTGACAAGGTGTGTGACTGTCAGCCTGAGGATCACAAGTTCGAATCCAGGCTGATCCGTGACTTGGGAGCTAATTGGCCGAGCTCTCACTGGAGGGAGGGATGGCATGGGCTCCCTTCCGTTCACAGCAATCATTAGCTGATCATTGGGTGTCTGTGAGCTCATTCGTACAAAAAGGGCGGATAGCACTTTCCCTCCGGGTGTGTTGGGCCGCCTCCAAAATGCGCATCCACGGCAGTTCGTTAAGAGGCGGGTGGCAGCATCGCGTGTCACAGAGGGGGCGCGTGCATGCTTACGCCCCTCTCTTGTTGGTGGTTGTGTGTGATAGAGTTTGAAGACTTGACCCATGGGAATTGGATACGACTAAAAAATTTAGGGGAGAAAAACGGATTAAAAGCCAAAAAAAAAAAAAAGAGGTGAATAAAGGAGATTTTTGGCTTCAAGTTTTGCTTAGTAACCGGAAAGGGTTAGAAAACATCTCTAAAGAGTTTAGTCTCCACCAATCCACAGTCAGATTGTGTTCAAATGTAAGAACTCACGAATTCACTGACACTCTCCCCAGGTGGGTTTGTGAAAATCTCTTTATAAAATCCAGTGATTTAACAAATGTAGTTTAAGGGTTTGCAAACTTTTCAAGCAGCACTATATATTGACCTGTTTGTTGTGTATGCGAAAGTACTCGTGTGTATAATTTATGCAGAGATCACAGCAAGGTTTACATTTCCCCCCCCCCAGTGCCACAGATGTTGGCCATGATGGTGGACTTGGAGGAGGATGAAGAGTGGGCAATGGCAGATGAATTGGAGGACGATGATTTTGACAGGTAACAAAATATTTGTAATGGTGTTCATTTTATGTTAGGGGGGTTTGAAAATTTTAGATGTGCGGTTTATTTTGAATTTAGTCTTTATTATTCTGTGAATTTCAAATAAATGAATAGAACATTATATGCTTATGCGTCCTGCCTACACTTACAAGTAGTTAGGTATGTGGCCATATCACAGGCCTTTTGAGTTTTCCAATTTTTTTTAATGTAAATTTTTTTATTCATTTTTTTTAATTAGCTGTCGGTCATTTTTCAGATAATCGAAAAAGCAGAACTGTGGCGGTATCCTTTTGTATTTTTTATGTTTTTCAATTTAAAATGAGCGAGACATTTTCTCTGCTTGTGACGGGCTATCAAAACCTCTCAAACGCCCTATGTACATAAACGCAATCTGCCACTAAATTGTGATTTATTTATTTTGGGGTGGGGGGTGGGGTAGATTGAATAGTGATAACATCTTAACCAATGAGATTGTAGATAAACTAGCCATTCATAAATCAGTGAACATGAAAAACTTCAGAGGATCACAGTGAACTGGCATGTGAAACAAACGTAGTTTGCCAAAATTCAACCCGTTTTTTTATGATCTGTGGTTGCTTCAGTTGATCAGGTAAAGGCTCAGCAAATCTATGTGGCCATAAAATAAAATCAGCTGGCTTCCTAGGAAAAATCGGAGTAACCTCATTACAAAATCGGTTGAAACATCGGAATATTGCCGACTAAAATCAGGATCATGATCGCTGTTGTGTGAGTGCACCTTTCCAAACGACTGGATTCTGAATTGAAGCTTGACGTCCATGTTCACAAACCAGTATACAAGCTCGTCCATATGCTGTGAAGCAGTGGACCAAGACTTGGTGTCTTCATTCTTTTACATTGACGGGCTTAGTGCTGTTATTTGCACACACAGAGAAACAATTATAGGGCCACTAATTATTCTGAAAGCAATGTTTTGTGGGCTGAAGTGACTGAGTAAAAATTACTAATTGTGGTTTCAGCCTTTTATCTGTTTATCTTCTATTGCTTTAATGGAAGGTACTGAATATAGACACGACCGTCCATGAATATTTAGATGTTGCCATATATGTTAAAATTTGCTTTGGATGGCTACCACAGAATATTGTTGTTGAACTAAGATGAGCCAAAGGTCCAAACTTGAATTTAAAGTTTAGGAATTACATGCACAGCCCTTCTTACAATATCAGGGTTCTCATCCTGTAAGTATTTAAAACTCTGACAACTAATTACTAGTGTGGAGCTCTGAACTAGCCATTGATATTCCTGATTAGTTTTCTTGTTCTGTGCATATGTGAGGCCAGCAAAATTGGATTTTTAGTTTCTTGTCAGCTACTCCAGGAAAAGAGAGGAGGGTTTTTGATCACCTTTCATCTTCCTATTGAAAATAGTTCAACCCGCAATGTGAGTGTGAAAAAGCCTGAGGGATTTTGGTCAACCTTCAGCACCGTGCCAGTTCTTATACAAAAAAGATTTATCAAAGTGTTGAAGTTATCTTCATGAAATGGAAATAGAATCTGATCAAAACAGAATTAAGAACTGGGTTACACCAGCCCTGAAATTTGGCAGCTGTTTATGTGGGTGCTGGACCAACATTGCAGCATACCTTCTATCAGGTAAAATCTGAACAGAATACAACAACGCCTAAAAACAGGATAGCACACGCCCTGTCAGTGCATGTAGGATGTGACTTCAGGCTCAAGACTAAACAGCCTATTAATTTATATTTTTATATATGTATAGATAGATACCAAACTAGGAAACTCTTTCCGATTGAAAAGCAGCCATGTACTTGTGTGTAAGAACGGCCTCGATAGCACTGTTCACAGCATACAGAGGTGCCAAACTTACACGCGGAAGGGTGGTCAGTTGATGACCGTGTCATTGTTTGTGTAGTTCCAGATTGTTCAGTGTGGCCCACTAATTAAACAAAGATTGTCAGCAAAAATTCACATTTGGGCGGTGACGAGAAACTAAAAATCTAATTTTTTTGGCCTACTGCCTTGTACACTGTTGTAGGCCTAAAATTATCTGTAACTCCTTAAACTGCGCTGGTTAAATTGAGCCCCTAATAAAACAACACACTATCACAGATGTTCTAATGCACAGTCTGTAACCACTGTCATTATTTGTTCTTGGAAATGACACACTTACAATTGCTGAGTGGCCAACCGCTTTTAAGGGTCAAGACTTTTTATATGTTGCATAAGTACAGCAACAGTAAAGTGATAAAAACCACAACTTGAGTAATGGGCGGAGCAGTCGTAATGGATCCGATCTCACTCACTCCATCTTGGAACATATTACTGGAATAAATGTGTAAATTTGATAAAATAAAATGTTTGCCATTCTGAATGTTCCCTTTTTTATAATGGACAATCTTTATTTAAATATTAATACGGACACAAGCACATTTTAATAATGTATTTTTATGGTACTAAAGAAAAAGTTTAGATGTGTTTCATAGGAGCGTTTAACTTGCGTACCAAAAGCAGTATGTTTTTCAAATATATAATGCTTCACTGAATATTTTGTCCCTCCAGTAACGCTGTGGCAGGTGAAAGTGCTCTTGACAGAATTGCCTGTGGCCTTGGAGGCAAAATTGTGCTGCCTATGATTAAACACCACATTATGCAGATGCTACAGAACCGTAAGTTCATACAGACATGCACATTTTCGGGGTCAAAGAACAAACTGCCAAAGAACCCAACTGGGTTTTTTTTTTTTTTTTTAACTGCTGTCCCTATTTTAATTTGGAATTTCCTCAAGACATAGTCAAGAGGTAGTATATCTTGTGACTCAGGCAAGAGAGATGATTTAGCTTTTTTGGGTCAGGAGAGTCCCATCCAAATACCAACCTCATTGCCAGAAAAGTTTGGAAACTTTCAAAAATGCAATAAAACATTTTTGTTAATTTGTGTAAACTTACTATTAAACTGACAGAAGAGTAGAGAAAAGATGAAACTCGAAACACCTGTGAATAAAAGCTGAGCACTGGGATATACAGTATGTACATTGAAGGCACTATGAGATGAAATGGATAAATAGCAGCAGAGAGGATATAAACTAAGGTGTAAATGTAAATGAAGTAAAGTGCAGCAGTGCAAGACAGTCACAGAGTTTGTGGATTTTTTTTTTTTTTTTTTTTTTTTTTTTTTTTTTTTTTAGTGCTAATGTGTGAGAGATGGGGGGTGTGTGTGCGCGCGTGTGTAAGCGAGTGAGTATGTGGCTGTGGAAGAAGGTTGCATGTCTGAGTGTGACTGTGAGGGAGTGGGGTGGGGGGGGGGTGATGGCTTTCACAGCTCTGGGGAAGCAGCTGTTTTTGAGTCAGCTTGTGCTGGTCTTAATATTTCTGTACCACTTTCCTGAAGGACAAGGTACAAACAAATCAAACTTTACGAGCGTGTTTGTGGAGAGGATAGCAGAGTAGTTGTGTGTGAAAAGGCTGAAGTGGGCTGGGCTGAGCACACAGCCCTGCGGTGTTCCAGTGTTCAGGATCAGGGTGGAAGATGTAGAGTTCCCTATCCTCACCACCTGGGGGTCGGTTGGTGAGAAAGTCTCTGTTCCAGGAACACAGTGAAGCTAGTGTCCTAGCTTGTAGAGCTTCAGTACCAGCTTGTCCGGGAGAACGGTGTTGAAAGCTGAGCTGAAGTCCACGAATATCATCCTGACATAAGTGTCGGGATGCTCTGGATAGGTCATGGCTGTGTGGAGTGCTCGTGAGACGGCGGTTCTCCCTGTAGGCGAACTGAAAGCAGTCCAGACCAGCGGGGGTAACGTCCTTGATGAGATTAAGGAGGATCCTCTCAAAGCACTTCATGATTACTAGGGTCAGGGCAACCAGGCGTAATCGTTGAGGCATGTAGTGGCTGATTTTAATTTTTTTTTTTTTTTGGCACAGGCACAATGGTGGAGGACTTGAGTCAGACAGGGATCTTATCGAGCTGCAGGGACAGGTTGAAAATGTCAAGGAAAACTCCTGCCAGCTGGTCAGCAAATGATTTCAGGGTCCAGCCCGACACCTTATCTGGTCCTGCGGCCCTGTTGATATTGATCTTCCACAGGGTAGAACACACTTGGTGCCGCTGCAGACCGGGGGCTACTGCTGCTCCTCTGGTGGGAGAAGATGCACGGTCTCCCTGCTGCATGATGAGTCGGAGGGTGCAAAGTGGGGTCATGGCTGATCTGATTATCGCTGTGCTTGTGGTCCTGGATAATCCTTATACCTTTCCACATTTTGCATGGGTTGTTGAAGTGCTCCTCAGTGCGCAGTTTGTATCTGAGTTTTGCCAGCTTGATGCCCTGTTTCAGTTCTTTTTGGGCCCTACTGTAAGCCAGCATGCCATCTGACCTGTATGCTGCGTCTCGGGCTTTAAGCACAGGGCCACACTGGAAATTAGAATTTAATAAACCAAGTTAGAATTTAATACCTGTGACACATTCAAAAAAATACAGAGACAGAAAAAAATAAGAATAGGATAGGTAGAATATTCAAGTAGTAGGTGAGGTATCATGATTAGCATCCACCAAAGGTGTAGTCTCTGCAAGCCGGGGTGTAATGCCTCACTCTTTTGTGCCAAAATACATGCGAATTGTTAGTCAGATCAAACAGAACATTTCTGAAGTCACGAGTTCTCTGACCCGAACTCATCTCAGACGAAGACGTTGGAACTGTGTCCTGTGGTCGGATGAGTCCAAATTTCAGCTTGTTTTAAGGGGTAAAATGTTTTTTTTTTTGTACGGGCATTTTCACAGTGTCTTGGAGCAATCAGTCCCAGTGGGGTCACAACAATTTTGCTGTAACGTTATTTTCTTGGAAGTTATGGCCTTTGAAAGTGTGCATGTCCAAAACAATAACATTTCTTTAAAATCAGCAGCCTGTAAGATTGTAAATGTATAGTATATAAAATATGTTGCAAATGGATATTTTTTTATGAGCTTTTATTGGTAGAAATATCTTGTGTTAATTTACTGATGGCATAAACCCAGATTTCGGAGTGGACACTTTTGGACGGACACACATTCGCATGCTTGTGTAATCAACATTTCAGAATCCGGTTCAGATATGTTTTGCTTTGAAGTTACATACCTAGATGTACTTTATAAAAAGTGCATCTGATTGAAAAAAAGATACATTTCTTATCATCAAGGGATAGAAAAGTCGGAGTGGACGTTTTGGACGGACACTTCCTCACATGTATTCAGTTCTGCCCGGTGCAGAACAGATCGGGGGATATTGCCACCAATGCATGATTTAGTTAAACAACATGTACTTATCTAATTTTGAATGGAAAATTTTTCATGACAGACATCTTCTTTTGAAAATGGTTTTATTTGGAATCCTGAGAATTTTTCAAGTGGGAAAAACTCGAATTTGTCGAAAAAAAAATGTATCTCTTGTATTTTTCCAAACAAGCTGATACTTTTTTTTTTAATTCTTTAATTTTTTCTAATTTGAAGGTACTCCATACTATTATATGTGTATTTATTCATATAAGAAGGTTTGCATAATACGTACAGATTTTGGAACAGTAACCTTCATTTTATGTATCCCCAGTGCTCTAGAAGACTGTGAAAAGGCTCGTACCAAAGATGAAATCAACCAATCAGATTATCAGCAAAATGTATCAACATATGTGATGGTGTGGGGTGTAACAGTACCCACTGCATGGTTGAGTTGCATGTGTATGAAAAGAGCATTAGATGTGGAATTTATTGGGAGTATATTAGAGAGGCGTATGTTACCATCAGGTCAGCATCTTCTCCTGGGAAGTTATGCTAGTTTTATTATTAGCAGGATGATCCCAGGCCTCATTCTACAGAAGCTACAACAGCATGGCCTCCTGGACATGGAGGGCATGTCCTTGACTACCCTGCTGGCATTTTCGATGGCACATGCATAGCTGAACTGTTGTGCAGCTGGAGTCTTGTCAACCAAGAATGGACAATTGTTCTAGTTGCCAAACTGCTAGAAGTAGTATCCCCACTTCCCGAATGATTAAAAGGTCTAATTTAATGAAAATGTGATGCACCGGGAACGATATTCTATAGCATAGTAAAATTGTGCTTTCCCGTAACCTGACCAACCTGGCAGAATTGTGCTGACCCAAAAGTGGGGTTTTTTTTTTGGCATGTGGAAAAAAAAAAAAGAGGAAAGAAATGAACTAATTTGACCGACCTCTCAGTTTTGTGAACGATCAGATTTTTTTTTTTTTATTCTTCGAGGCGCCTGCCAGCTGGTTATTTTGTTCTATATAACACTGACCTATGGAGTCAGCTGTGGGAGCTTCGAATTTGTTAGTTATTTGCGAAATCAGACAAGGAGGATGTGTTTTAGTGTGGGCCCAGATGCAACACTATATTCTTTTGGCTAACTTTGTTTGGGCCAATGACGTGGAGAATAATCTGGATTGCGCACCACCCCATCTTCAACTGACCGTCATGGCAAAAAAAAACCCTCAGAGGTGCTTGGTTTGTGTTGTGGACCCGTGTTATTTCTGTGTTACAATAGTTGGTTCTTGTCACGCTGTTGGCCGTGAAAACCGTGCAGCGGTCTCAAAGAAATCTCTCTTCACTGGTTAATGTTTTTTTTATTCTTGCTGATATTTATGGATAATTGCTTAGCGTTCCAGCCTCGGGGGCTTAGTACTATCGACCACAGCCAGCTTAAGGAAGTACAGACTGATCTGTGCAGCACATAGTGTAGGGAGAAGCGAGCCAAGGTCTGCACTGACAAGATTCTACAGCAGCTAGAAGAAGCTGTCTGAAAATTTGGGTAATTTTAAAAGATACCATCATGATTGTGTTAAGAGCATGTGGTGCTTATTTAAAAGTATTTAAGTTGAAAGATGTTTCCTTGTATATAAATCATTACAACTTATTGTTCACAATTACAAATACAGACTAATTGTTTTTGGACACTTGACAAAAATATGTTGACCTACTGACCCTATTTTTTTAGCGTGCTAGGGGAAACACTGCCTTTTTTGTTTGTTTTTAAATTTGTTTGGTCAATTAAAATCATTTAGAATCCTTTCTGTCTAGTTTTTTTAATATTTATGTAAACGTACCTACTTTTCTGTAATTGGGGTAGTCAATTTTAAGGCCATTTTCATAAAAATAAATTTAAGGTTATGAGATGTTCGTACTAATTCATCAATTGAAAAATATTTTTGTGTACAGTCTGTAAATTGGGTAGACTAATCTGATTATAAATTAATCAGTTATCAGTTTTAACAGGTACTTTGAACATGTTTCTTTGGTTCAGGGGACTTCAACCCTGTTCTTGGAGAACTACCTTCCTCCCTCAAACCAACATCTAACACCTCTTTTTAACTGATCAGAAACTTCAATCTAAATTCAATAATAAGATGGTCAGGTGTGCGTAATTAGCGATGGAGTCAAAACAATCAGGAAGGTAGCTGTCCAGGAACAGGGTTGGAGACCCCTGCTTTAGGTCATGTGTTAATGTTACTGTCTTTTTATGAAACCTTAATTTTTGTTTCCTTCATGGCTCAGCGGATTGGAGGTACAGACATGCTGGTCTAATGGCACTCTCTGCTATTGGTGAAGGCTGTCATCAGCAGATGGAGTCAATTTTGAATGAAATCGTCAGCTTTGTTTTGCTGTTCTGCCAAGATCCCGTGAGTACCCAACATGCTCTTACACTGAACGACCAAGTTATATTTCGTTGTTTAATTTCTTGTTTCCTTTATTTATAGCATCCTAGAGTTCGGTATGCGGCTTGCAATGCCATTGGTCAGATGGCCACAGATTTTGCTCCTACTTTCCAGAAGAAATTCCATGATAAGGTATTCTTTTCACAAGAAAAATTTTTTTTTGTGCGTGGGCAAAAATAATAATTAAATAATAGAAATAATAAGCGTTTTTGCCATTGTATTTATGGTGCAATTGGTTAAACATTGACTTTTTGATTTCTCATATGAACCATAGTACCAGGTCGTGTGTTTGGTCCTGACTGTTCTGACCATATCCCCTTATGTTATAGGTCATCTCTGCCCTTCTCCAGACCATGGAGGACCAGTCGAACCCCCGTGTTCAGGCTCATGCTGCAGCCGCTTTAATTAACTTCACCGAGGATTGCCCCAAAGCGCTCCTCATTCCCTACCTGGATAATCTAGTACAGCACCTTCATGCCATCATGGTGGCTAAACTCCAGGAGGTCTGTTAAGTGTGTCAACATGTAGCTTTGCACCAATGTTTAAAATGCCACTGTGTCACCACTATTAACCAACCTAACCAGGTGCCTGCCAAATGCCATCAATGTAAATTGGGAACCTCTTTTAAAAATACTGTTGCTCGATGAATATTTTTATTGGTGAAGCCTGTACTTCAAAGAATTCAGGCCCGAGGAGGAGCAAAAAAAAGTGCTATTTGTGGGAACCCTCCATCCCACCCATCCCATAATTTTTCTTGTATTTTTATTGGGATTGAAGTACTAAGTTTCAGTAACTGATCAGCACCTCCTTATTCAATGTCATACCATGGAAGTCAATTATTTCACTAAAGAGTTTTTTATTTTTTGGTTTATGATGTCTCCAGCTCATTCAGAAAGGTACCAAGCTTGTACTGGAACAGGTGGTGACCTCCATCGCATCTGTGGCTGACACGGCAGAGGAGAGGTTCGTTCCTTACTACGATCTTTTCATGCCCTCCCTTAAACACATCGTAGAGAATGCTGTGCAGAAGGAGCTTCGACTACTAAGAGGCAAAACCATCGAGTGCATCAGTCTTATTGGTCTCGCCGTGGGCAAGGAGAAGGTTGGTACGGCGCACATTACTTGTACTTTATTTGGCTGCTTCCAGTGAGCCGAAAGCATAAAAGAATAGCATGTTATTGAGGTCTCTGATTCACATACGTCAAAGTATGTATGAACCCCCTTCCCCCCACTTTAGTTTATGCATGATGCCTCAGCGGTGATGCAGTTGCTCCTCAAGACACAGACTGACTTTAATGACCTGGAGGACGATGACCCACAGGTAAGTCTTGCTTTAGTAAGAAAATTCTAATAAAATTGGTGTGTGTGTGTGTGTGTGTGTGTGTGTGTGTGTGTGTGTGTGTGTGTGTGTGTGTGTGTGTGTGTGTGTGT
>JAQMYF010000009.1:19491495-19504387 GCA_030014195.1 Neosilurus mollespiculum | reverse complement strand
AAGGAGTCCATGATCTTTGAGCTCTTAGCCTCCTGATAGTATGAGAAGCAGCCAGTGATCATAACCACCGCAGATAATACGATACCCAGGTACAACTATAGGACAGTAAGACAAAAATTGAATGAAAGATCACTTTTGAAAGCACTATGCCTCCTATCTTTTTTAACCCAAAGGTAAATATAATTACATTATCATTCGCTGGTTCGTCCTCAGAAGCTGCTTGAATTCCATATGCCAAAAAACAAAGAATAGCGCCGATCCACAGAAGAGTGGAGAATCCACCAAAAAGCTGTTTGCAGAATTTGACCCATTCTGGGGTGGTAGGAGGAGGAGTTAGTGCATTGGGTCCATCACGTGCAAGAATCTCTTTTGCAAGAGCAGCAGACAATCCCTAGTTAGGAACCAAAGAAGAATAAAGAATAAAGTTAATACAGCATTTTAATGCATTGCACTACTGGGATTTTAATAGCAGACATTATAATTATACTATTTAAAATATTTATTATATTAATTATAATATTATTTAATTTGAATAATATTTTTTGGCCCCCTCCCTGAAAGAGAGAGAGAGGGGGGGGGGATTAAAAGAAATAAGTACACTTACCCTGGTGAGATCAGTGCTGTATTTCCGGTTAAGCTCTTCCAGAGTCAGCTTATGATCATCCTAGACATGCATTTTTGAAAGGGGGTTGGGGGGGGGGGTGTTAGCTACACTTCAGACTGACAAAAATTTCACACATTCTGTGCAAGAAGCTGACTTACCAAGTCCACTTCCTTTTTAAGTTCATCCATATCTTTATCCTTGTCCTTCTTGCCCTTGGACTTGGACTTCTTGCCCCCCTGTTCCGATGTTGCTGCCAGCTCATACTGTTCTCGTCCTTCCTGTGACAGATACAAAGTGTGCTTAAAATTGTGTCCATTACCAAAAAAAACCTAACACACCAAAGGAAATTTAAAACCAACACATGGCCGTTACACTGCATCACAGTAAACATTCTGTATACATACAGATAAAATGTCATGCTACCAAAAACCATGGCTCCCACTGGGGTTCGAAAAATGTTTGAAAAAATAAAGTCAAGGAAGTATTCACTTTACTTTAGTATTTATTTTTACTTAGTCACATATATGCATGTAAAAATACACAGATAAAAATACAAAAAAACCCCCACAAAACTAAAACTTTTTTTGAATAGCAATGCAGCATATTAAAATTCTTTTTTAAAAAAACCTTCATAAATAACTTGGGCGGAGTGTTTTGAAACTCCATTTCAAAAAAGGGCATGGGAAAAAAAATCCTGCATGGTAAAATGATTAGTTCAGGTATTTGCTCTTGTTTCCTTTTTTAACTTTCCTTTTCTGACAACTTTCTTGGGTCATGAATGACAAACTGTTTACTTGAAATAGGTTGCTGCCACCTAGTGTAAGGATGATGCATTACGTTTCATGGTAATGGTTGATGCAAAGAATATACGATAATCATATTCTAATAAAAGCTCTCGTGGGCCACATTAAATGAGTTGGCAGGCTGGATTTGGACTGCGGGCTTCGAGTCTGACACCTGTGACTCAAGTATCGATAAGTTTAACACACATGAGATTCGTTTACATGATCGGCTGATTCCTGTAATAATGATTGCCACCTCCCTCTCTCTCTCTCTCTCAAAAAAGTGTCCTACACATATCTCTGAAGAATCCATCCCAACAAAACTACCTATAGAACTACTGTGCTTTCCACATCATTCTCTAAGAGGTCGGTCACACAAAGGCTCACACTTCTGTGAAAGCTTTTCTCAAATTTTACAAAGATTGGTTTTGAATAATTTTTTTTTCTTGGGGAAGGATACGGCTCCAACTCGGGAAAATACCTCAATCCCTAGACATGAAGTCACCCAAGATGAATTTCATTTCCTTAATGAATAAAAGAAGATCTGGGTCATGAGAATGAGGTCACTTCAAAGATGTTGCATAGTTCCTGAATGTTAGTTCGACAAGAAATGCTTTGAATAGGCGGATAATTGTAGATTTACAAAAGGGGGTCACGGTCGATTTCACCGTGAGGTCAGAAATCCAAGGTGGCGACACCCATTTGACATCATTAGTTAAAGCTAGATGTGTGTGAGACTGTTTTACATCCTAATCCAGCCCATTCCCATGGCTACTTTCACCCGTACAAACCCAAATCATTCCATAATGAATCTAACTGGTTTAATATAGCATATAGGTTCAGTTAGGACCATCTGAAAGATGCAGAGGCTTTTGTTCATGAACTTTATATTTGTTGCCTGCTACCACACACGAGAAAAAAAGATGCAAAATAGCAAAACAAATCACCACCCAAGTCTGTGCAGGATAAGCTGTGATTGGTGGTGTATTCAGACTGATTTGTTTACACACACAAAAATATAGATCATGTAATAACAACTGTAGGGTGAGCAGTTTAGCTCCATTTCTGAACATAAAACTGGTAAACCATGACTATTAGGGAACCGCAGTCGTGCAGGGATAAGCACTGACGGCTAGGTTTGAACCGGTCAGTCGACAGGGCCTAATTTGTATGGCGTTTGCATGATCCCTTACGTGTTGCCTCTGGATACTCCAGTTTCCTTCCACGCAAAGGCGTGCACCTTAGGTCAACTGGCTGCACAAAACAACCCATAGGTGTGAATCTGAAGGGCTGTTTGTGTCTGTTAGTCCTGCAATTGACCTGTTCAAAGTGTACAGTGCACTTTTAATCCCAGGTCAGCTGGGAGAGGCTCCAGCTTTCCCTGTTACTCTGATTGACGAGCAGTATAAATAATGAATAAGGGCAACCATTGTTACCTGAAATCACACCCTAATTGTCCACTCAAGTTACACTAACAACTGAAATCAGATGCTGAATGAGTAAATGAATCGAATGTACTATATCATTGTGTATTTCTCTTCATATCTAGACAAAATCAAAACAAAACCTCCCTCTATTTTATCATCATTTACCTCTATCTTACTTTTACACCAAAAAAAAAAAAAAAAAAAAAAAAAAAAAAAACATTAATAAATAAATTAATTAGTTAGCCTATGGCCCTATTATTATGTAAACAAGTTAACAGCTTAAGGTTTGCTAATTTTTGAGTCAAAAATATACATATTACTCATATGACCAGCTGTCACTGAGCAGAAACACTGAGTCATTTTTAGTGAGAAAAAAAATAATAATAATAAAATAAAAAAAATCTAGGCATACACGAAAGCTCGGCTCTGCTGGAACACCGTCGAGTGCATCACCATTTAACAGATTGCAGTGGATTTGTTGTTGCTGCCCTATATAATTTGTCCACGTATTTTCAAACCCCTGAATGAATCACTCACCCAGTGCAGAACTGAACTTCGATTGCTTGCTTTGCTCATGTGAGCTTAATGCTAGTTCTGTTTTTTTTTTTTTACTAGTGCCAAAATCCTTGCAAGGCTAAAATTAAACAATAATTATGTGCCAAAGGCTGAATTTTTTTATCTGGAGTTATGTTAAAGCTCATTCACATAACATAAAAAAATTTAACTGGTAAGAAAACCAAAGTCTGTATAACTTATTAGCAAGAAATAGACTAGTTTTACCTAAAATGGAGGCGATAAAGATTTATCCATCATTTCATAATGCTATACTAGCATAGCCAAGATTTATTGTTGAATGCTGGGCTATAAGCGTGATACGGGAAACTCAAACAAGTTAATGGCTCAAGGCTTAAAGCCCCAGGCTACAAGCCTCATACAGCCTTGAGAGTCTTGGCTCATCCTGAAACAATAGTGCGATAATGGTGAAATTTCGACCTGTCGCCCACTAGACCGTGGCCATCAGATTTACATTCAGTGTGGGATAATATTTACCATGTGATCATTCATCAGATGTGTTAACTTTTGTTAACTGAAAACTGTCATGAAACACTGCTTCTTACCAATCATTAGCTTGCTATGGGTCATCGTGCCTCTCAACCATGAAAGTTTTCTCTAGATCCTGGCCCCAATAATACTCATCAGCTTGGGTTTCATATTCTGGTACAAACTGGTAAGGCCCAATACTTCCAGTTCGCTGTTTCGGCGCCTCAGCTGCCTGACTGCCTTCCTTCAAGTAATTCGAAATCAGGTAACTCAAAAAACAAACAAACAAACAACAACAAAAAAAAAAACGGGCGTTGTGGCATTCCATAGCGCCGTATGTTTCTTCAACCAGCAAAAATCCACAGTGTTGTAGATTTTGTAATGTAGAAACAACCGCTAATGCTACAGTAACCAGACATGCACGGAGAAACCAGCCAGAGACTGGAATCAACCGGTTATACATTTCTGATTTTGAGCCGGTTCTGCACAGGTAATTTCGTCACCACCGGGCCGCAGCCTCGTGCACGTGGAATGGCCACTGAGAGCTCAGTGATGAAGGCAATTCAGTATGGAAGTTTTGCCACAGTGTGTAAAATCCTAACCGTGCAATTTATAATACACACAAGGACAATGAATCACCGTGAAAACTTTCAGAATAACCAACACACTTGAAACACGATCACCCACATAAATATTCCCAGTTTAAAGCAGCTAATTGCACATTTACTGCACTATAATGGATTTTACAGAGAGGAGCAGAATGGGTAATTGCTAAATCCACACTTGGTGTTACATCAGAAAAGTTTCAGATCCCAGGTGAGTTACATAACCTACTTGTAATAAATTTAAAAACGAATCATGATCCCCCACGTTCACACATCGGACACTTGGTGAGTCATTCGGTTTATTGAAAATACTTAACCAAATTGATACGCATAGCTTACGATGCAGAAGGAGGATGTTATTAAAAAGCTAAACTGTTTATTGTGGAAACTCTGACAGACAGGTGAGCACCATGTGCACACCGTGTGTTGGATAACTGTGATTTTAGTTTACTTTGTTTCTATGTAGTATATAGTAAAACTGAGTTTTTACAGTCTGTCTAGACTATCTAGTGCATCCACGTTATCATACGGCCAGAAAATACGTAATGCTTAGAACGCGTATGCATCATGGCTCCCATGTGTTCGCATTCTCAGAGCAGGGCATCAAAAATTAACGCAATACATGTGCGAGTTGCAGTACCAAAAAAACTAGGGTGGCAGTGTGCTCACATTTAACTGTGCCGACATCAGCATCATGGATTACTAGGCAGAAGGGATGAATATGGCTGGACACTTGCTGATAGGGCAGTTCAGAAAGGATCGTATTCTTACTGATGTGCCGACTCTATAGTCAAAAACATGCCCATCAGAACAGCTGGCATCAAAGCACCAGCTGTTTAAAATTGGCTGTTGAGACGAGGAAGATGAAACGGGAACAAATTCGAGACAGGAAAAAAAAAAAAAAAAAACAAACAAACGGATTTGGCAGAAGTGTGAATTGTCCTGAAATTATTAAGCATCCTGCATGTCTTCAAAAATTTGTGACCCAGCTTTCAACAGACACAAACTGAAATACTGTGACTAGGGCTGCCACAAACAATTGTTTTGAGAATCGACTAGTCACCAATTATCTTTGTGATTA
This sequence comes from Neosilurus mollespiculum, assembly GCA_030014195.1. NCBI lineage: Eukaryota > Metazoa > Chordata > Actinopteri > Siluriformes > Plotosidae > Neosilurus > Neosilurus mollespiculum. Next base: position 19,498,847 of record JAQMYF010000009.1, on the reverse strand, counting down.
GTCGACTAATCGGATCATACGTAAATAGCAGCTTATCGCACCAGTATGCAGCTGCTCTTATACAACCATCATTAGCTTCCAGCTTGAACTCTTTAAGGTATGTGCTAACTAAAAAATAAAGACAAGGTGACAGTCCAACTTTTAATGAACTTTGCAGCACTTCAGACATTTTTAATGGGCAAAATAAAATGAAGGCACAACTCTGACCTTTAAAAGCACAACTCTGACCTTTAATATTTTTAGCTGCACTATGTACAGTTGCACTATGAATACTATGCACTAGTAAGAATACAAAATATCAACAAAAAGAAATACCTGTAAACATACTTGACTTTTCTCAGGCAGTAAACAAATCTTTAAATGTAGCATAGAACACAAACAGCTGAGTAAAATAAGGAAAATGAGGCACTGGGCTAAAACATTAGCGTCATCATATTGATATAGGAAATGCGATATCACTGTTATACCATTACAGCAAACACAAAACGTTGGCAAAGGCTAATGAAATCGTCATCGTTAATGTTAACGTTTACAGCCATCAATACAAGTAAGTAGCTCATTGTTGGCGACGTTAATATTAGGCGCTAACTAGCCAATTAGATTACCGAGATGAGTGTAACTCTTCGTTAGAAATCGAATCAGATTCAACTAAACGTGCATCGCTGTAGTGCTCCCATGGAAGGCAGGTTCTGCCTTGCAGATTCTTTTCATTTCTTTAAATAAAATGATCCCAAACTTTTGAGCTCCGTTCGCGGCTAGCCATGATACTGTTGATCCTGGGCATAACTTTTCCGGTGACATCATGGCTGACCCCGATTACCACTACTGTGCACGGCAAGGACAGAAAGGCTGCGAAAGGTACAGCGCCAGTTTTGAGAGAAAAACAAAGCATCAAAAAACAAACGACGACGTCAATTTTGATGGTCGACGTAATCGTGACTAGTTGACTAATCTTGGCAGCCCTGAGTTCTAACACAGTAGACGCCCATACAACCTCATCCCACACTCACGGTGTAATTAGTTTCTTTATGTGATAAACATTTTACCAGCATGAAAACTATTTCCAAAATAAAGGTTGCGTATGTTTGCTCACGTTTTGCAGTCATTAGAGTTTACCACAAATTAAAATTTTTTTTTTAATAGTGATTTTGGACAAGCAGCCAGAAACCTTCACCTTTCACTGATCTCTCTTCACCAAGTCCTTGAGATTTATAGTCAACTGCAACACCATCAGAGGAAAAAAAAAACACTCAGAGGAAAAAAAAAAAAAAAAAGAGAGAGATAGAGAGCAAGGCAATAAAGATGATCCTGTTGATGTTGCTCTTTTCCAGACATTTTCTACTCTGCACGATGTAAGTCAGCCATCACTAAACACGTACAGGGCATTAATACTTCCCCTAGGGCGGTTCTTACTGCAGCTTGCAGAACAAGATGCAAAAGACACAGCTCGTTCGTACAAGACTAGCTTCACAAAACCACTTTAGTTTTGCACTAATAAGCGTTAACTGTATAAGGTGTAACTGTCAAGTGCTAACAGCTGGTCCAGACAGCTGGGATCTTCCGGTTAGCAAAATAAAAAAAACAAAAAAGATACTATTGTGTTCAGGTGACGAGTGAATAATTGAACCATATTCTTTTGTTTTAATTGAGATAAACAAAACAACAGTTAGCTGTGGTACCCTCTGGGTGCATGAAGCATTTTGTTAAAAGATCCGGGTAACCATTTTAACTGATTTTAAAACTAGACAGCCTTGAACAATCCTCAAAAGTCGCGGATCCAAATATGAACACGTCAAAACCGGTATGTGAAAAACTTGACTGATTTGACTATCAAATTGTCTGACTACATAATTTGATTTGGATATATTGCATTAATCCCACAAGGAAAATTATTACCTCTGCATTTAACCCATCCAACGTGAGCTGCCACACACATTGGGGCGCCCGGAGAGCAGTCGGGGGTTAGGTGCCTTGCTCAACGGCACTTCGGGAAGGTGCAGCTCACTCCGCTACCGCCACACATTTTTCCTGCTGATTCGGGATTCGAACCAGTGACCTTTTTAGTCCCAAACCTGCTTCTCTAACCATTAGGCTACGGCTGCCCCAGTAATAATAAATAATAATAAGCAGCACCAAAAAAAAATTAAAGTAAAAATTAAACAAGGCTGTAAAAACCAGTCCGATTCTCAACTCGCGCTACCAATTTGCAGCCAGTCAATTGTTTTGATCTGTGAAAGGTAAAACGCTCAATATTAACATGCTGAAAGTGGGCACATGGCCAACTATGAAAGTGGCATCTGTACAACTCGACCAATAAACCAATTCCCATATTATGCTTATATACTGATAGAAGGGCAGTTAAATGCCAGTCGAGCCAACAATAGCTCAACTTAACTGGGTATGTAATTACCGTAGTTAGTGTCGCCACTGTAATTTAGAAATGCTTGACTTACGCCAAGCCTAACAGCACACGCCATTGTCCGCTTTAAAGTCTGTCCAGAATCTAATGCGACTAAAGGTAGAAGCACAACACCGCGGCTTCCAAATTCTTGCCAGGAAAAACAAAAACCACAACAACCCAAGATAACGGCGACATCCTTTTCCCACTGCACTCCATACAATATATCTGGTGGAAAGAATTTACAGCTTACAGTGTTTCATATCAGATATACATTAGGGAAGATAGACAGGTTAATTCTAAACTGCCTAATTTTACAAACTAAATACTTTGTTTAGAAAAGTCTTTATTAAATTTTCTCCCCAAAACACCACTTTCGTTTACTTGGGTTTATATTTCACTGATCAGAGAGAAAGTGCAGTGAATGGTCACTGAGCATCACTCATAGATGAAGAAATAAAAAAAAAAAAAATGCATTTTATTAGGTTATTTTTTAATGTATTGATCTTGTTAAAATTTTTTTTTAAGTCTGTGCAATATCCTATGACAGACATGTTTGGTTTGAGACGCCACCGCAGGATGACGGGCACGGCAAAAAACTACCCACGATGTAACCATGGCTCTCGCCCCAAGTCAGGTGGGACTGACGGCAGACAAATAAGCATTCTTCTTAGTATTAATTTAGATCATGTGCATTTGTTTCGGTAACAAGCTACTTAAAAAATGCTGGATGGCTAATTACTTATGAAGATGCCAATGTTATCAACAATTAAAAAAAAATAAATTAAACAATTAAAACCCTTACACCAGTTTTATAAAACCCCATTTTCATAATCCCATCTACACTTTGATTTATTCACCAAATTTATAGAAAATGCACCATCCTATGCATATCATTCTTATCTGATATGAAATCTACACCAATCAGACATAACATTACCACCTTACTGGCCTGGAGCTAGTGAGTCTCATACACAGCAAGTGTGTTCTGACACCTTTGCATCACAGCTAGCGTTACACAAACAGAACACTTGTAGTTTAGCACACAGTGGAGATCAGGTTCATCGACCCAATCCATAAAAGCACATTTTTTCCATTTTTGATTTAATCCACTAAATAAACCAAAGATTAGCGATTTCATGCCCCACATTGCGTCGTGTTTTTTTTTTTTTCAGCCAGTCACGTTGCATCATTGGGGAAAGTCAGTGAGGCCCCAACACCCAGTGGAATAACCCCCCCCCCCCAAAAAAAAAGGTGTTGAGTGGATTCATGAACTAGGAGTGTTTATTCTAAACATTTTGCAATATTTTTCCCCTTTTTAAAGCCACTTGCTTTAAGACTCCATCCCAGATTGCCTGTGCTCCCTATATACATCCGCAGAATGACACGTGCACCCTCACAAGTGCACTTCTGCACGCTTTAGGACATAGCCCGAGTTCGCTTGTTGTGCTAGAGAAATGTAGCGCTTTGTTAGATTTCTGATCCCCGTTCACCTTCTTTGACACAAAATGAAAGGATAAACTGGTGGAGAATTTTGCTGCATGGCTGTCGCGGAGTCCCGTGCCAAGTTCTTGGTGCCACAAATTAAACGGGTGATCTTTGCTCAGGTATGAGTTAAACCACGTCTATTATAATATGTATCATATAGTATGAGGACCAACAGTAAGAAAAAGTAATTAGTCAAACCATTTGTACTGTGTGCTGCATGAGAAATGCACATCATGACACACTACTAATACAGATTCGGGAGACTCGGCCATCCCCGACAAGGGATTAGCTGTGCAAAATCTAGCGCAAAACCCACAATCAACATCCAGATACTCACAGAAAACTGTTCAACGGCCAAAAGACCTGCAACACAGATTTGCCGGTCTACTAATCAGAGTTTTAATGTTAATAAATAAATAAATAAATAAATAAATACAGCTAGCTGGGTTTTTTCTCTCTCTTTTTAACATTTCTCTAATCTCACAGCCCTGCTGTACACATTATTCAAGAGCCTGGACATAACCTGTTCTTCTAATATTATGTAAATGGCACTTAAACCCCAAAATGCTTTTAGGTGCATTATCACCACCTCATGGCAGCATCAATGCAGTACGACGGGGTGCCATTAAATACACGACGGAAAAATTTAAGACCATTCAACCCATACCCATTATATTACTGCAAGAACACAACAGAATCTGTACTAGAACAAGCCATCCAGACACAATGCCTCATAGGAAGTAGAAAAGCTGTCTAAATTTCCTCTGCTTATTTCTCAAATCAATTGCATAAATAAGACTTTAGTATGCACATTTATTAAACTGCTAAGCAGCTAAACCTATTTGTATTACATCACATTATGAAACCACGTGTCTTCGTCTGACGACTGTACAACCCAAGCACCCCGGCGCCACTATAACCATACCTCCTGTCATTTACACTTGTGAAATAACACCCTTCATCAGACAGGGCCGGAAAGGGTGTGTGTGTGTGGGGGGGGTGTGTGTTGGGATGGTAACTGCCAATTTCACTGAAAAAAAAAAAAATTGTAAAAAAATGTACACTGTAGGACAGCAAAGCCGATCACAACGCTCAGCAACAGCATGGCGGAATACGCGAGAAGGAACATGTTACACCGCACTGCATTCGCTCCTCGGCCCAAGCACCATATAAGGAAAACGACTACGCCAGCCTACGGAGACAGAGGGTGGGGGGGGGGGGAGGGCGCTCCTGTCTCTACAAGCGCCGAGAATGCCTGCAACAAAGGTTCTCACACAAGTGGCAGTTGCTGACTGGAACGAATGTGAAACTCTTTGGATAGACATGATGCCCTTGAGCGCTGCATACACACTCCAAAAAAAAAAAAAGAAAAAAAAAAGTAGTGTGTGTGTGTGGGGGTGGGGGGTATATAGGGAAAACAGCTGTGACCAAACACCTGTTCCTAATGCTAAGCTAATGCCAGCTTTGAAAGAGAAGAGAAGAGAGAGAAAGAGGAAGCTGGCACACATCCACAGAGAGATATGAACACACCATCCGCCAATTTCTTTCTTTCTTTCTGGCCCTCAAAAAGAATGACTCTACAGACAAAACCCTAATAATCACTGCGGCCAAGTGTGTAGAAACAGGACGGGTTTATTCAGTCCATCACTGACAACCAGATAGTGTAGAAGGCTGTCAGGGAAGGCAGGAAGGGGCGTTGTTCGATGCACCAAATCACATCTCCAAGATGGCTCTGGATCGGAACACGCGACGGTGCCTTCAAAATCATATACACAGCCGCCAGGGCAACAACAACAACAACAACAACAACAAAAAACAAAACAAACAAACAGGTTTTTTCACCTTTCACCACCCAGATAAACGTGAGACTGTTTCCTTTAGTGGGATGATCGGAACATAAGGAGGCGCTTTCTTTGCAGGATCTTCTAAATTTGTCCACCGCATGATGGGGGGGGGGCGAGGGGCGGTTATAAAGGAGGAGACATGATGGCTCCACGTCTCCTACACCAACCCTCACAACCCGAAGCTAACATTAGCCTTTGCCTCGATCAGCTGCTATAATAATAATAATAATAATCGCAGGTTTGTAAGAAGAAACGCGCGACAGTGCGACCGTCGGGTCGGGGGCGGAAGCTGCTTGCAGTTTCTGTCGTTTAAAAAAAAAAAAAAAAAAAAAAAAAAAAAAAAAAAGAGAGAGAAAACAACCAGGTTCTTGTTCGTGGTGAAAACTCAGGACTGATAAGCATTTGGGTAAATTTCCATCCCGCGTCTTTCCAACGCGTCGCAGGGAGTCCGCGCGTCGCGCACCTTAAACCCCCCGGACTGCTCCCTCCCGACCCGTCCTAAAATCCCATCGCACGGCGTCCAGCACAAGATTCAAACACCATCTTCACCTCCTTTTTCTTTTTTTTTTTACTGCGAGTCACAAGACTGGGTGGTTTTTTCCCCCCTTCAACGCGCGGTCGGAGGCCAAAAGCTCCACGACGCCATCTCAGAACACCCCGACACCAAGAATCCATACCGACCCGGACCAGACCTCCAGCACACACTGCACCCAAACCCACACACACACTCCGACCTGTTGAGCTTTACATCAAAGCAAGCCGAGTTTTCCTAGAATAAATCTTAAGGAGTTCTGATCGTCTGGACCTTAAATCCTCCGACTGCGGAAGTTTCATCCGAACGAGGAACTCAGGGCTTTATTTACAAACATACTTACCAGTAAACACTCTTAAGGGTCTGTTTACCAACAAACCAATACAACAGGTCATGATGATGATGATGATGATTATTATAATCTGTTGCTTATATAATTTAATTATAAGGAATCCAACACTTACTCCGCGTCCCATTTTGCGTCTTTGTGTGTTTTTTGTTTTTTTTTAATAAAGAAAATAAATATCACCGCTCCAATTTGTTAAAAAATTTGGAATTAAAAGTCAGTTAAAACAACACAGGCGTCACAAAAATCTTCGTGCCACACGTGTCACTCCACCGGACACGCACCGACCTCCACCAGCCGCGCGCGCCTCGACGCTTATATACCACGATTCCGTTTTTTTTCTTCTTCTTCTTCTCCTCGTGACGTCTGGTTTTGCCATGGTAACATGGAGTAGGAGGAGGAGGAGTCTGCGGCAGGCTGTGGTTCTGCTGTAGCGCTTATTGTAAGCGGTATATTCGTTCATTATCTTTTTGCTTTCTGACAAATGAAGCAAGCACTGTAGGTTTGTGTGAAAAACGTTTCATTTTGTAAAAAAAAAAAAAAAAGTACATTGTTTTTGGAAAAATAATTGTAATTTTTAAATTATATTTTTTACATTTAATTTTGATATTATATTCATATTTGTTGTATTTATTATTTATTTTTATTTTCTGATGACTGCAGAGTTAAAGTTTAGCTTAAAGTTTCCATTAAAATCTCTTTCTCTCTCTCTCTCTCTCTCTCTCTCTCTCTCTCTCTCTCGCT
>JAQMYF010000009.1:19463353-19475912 GCA_030014195.1 Neosilurus mollespiculum | reverse complement strand
AAGGTGCAGGCTGCTTAGTGATTCCTCGAATACTGAGGACTACTGCAGGGGGCAGAGCTTTCTCTTACAAAGCCCCATAATTATGGGGTCCTGGTGTACTGATGCTGGCTGGAGTTCTCATCATCTTGGAAGCCCCTCGCTCCTGCTGATGAAGACCGATATGGGCTTGATGACTTTTCGCTGCTGGTCTACTAGGTTTCTAACTGCTGACCACACTGCATCCCGGATCCGTCAAATTGAAAAAAGGATGATGATAGATCTATTCCTTCCAGCTTGTTGGGGACCTAGACGATGTGCAATATCGACTCCAGACTGTCACAGAATATAGGGGCTACCTGTGCCAGGACTTCCAATACTCTCCCCTTCACCTCTTCTCCATCTGTCTCCTTCAAGCCATGCAGTTTCAGAAGAGATTTTCAGCCGTAGCGTTGGCATTCTTCCATGATAACTTTTGTTTTCCTCCTTCAGTGTTTTAAGTTCCTCTATTAATCCACCAATAGCTTCTTTGTTAGCATCCCCATCAATTGCCAATTTTAGCACAGTGCCAGAGAGGTTTTCGATTTGTTTGGAGGTGGCGTTTTTTCAGTGATTATTATCTTTTGAAAGGTTATATTGTGCTTCGAAGAAAGTTCATGGATAGCCGATAAAATGTCCATGTTTTTATCTTCTTCCTTACCGCTTCCAGTTCCTTCTTGTTTTTTTTTTTTTTTCTTATAGAGAAGTTTCTCGGGAGTATCAATGAGTTTATAAGCAGCAGAACTGCAGTCATTCTCATCCGCCGAAGGTGAATCAAATCACAAGCGTCTTCCCCAGCATCCATGGGAGTGTGAGCAACGCTACAGCTAGCAGTAGCTTCCGGGCTAACTTCATTTACTCCGAGCATGTTGGCTTCGGCACTATTCTTTCCCTTTCTCTTTGTTCTACCCATGCACGGTCACTGCTAAATTAACCTATTGAAGTCAAAGAGCATACCTGGTGTATGGGCTGTCAGGAAATTAAAGTGAAGGTTTCAGGGTTGTATTACCACCTCTCATTAAACTTCTGAGGAGCTCACAGAAATACGACTGCACACAATGACACTGTCTTGGCCTCCCCCGATCGCTCCTATTGGTTTACTTACGTGATACGTGCCAGAAACGTCATGTAATTGTTCACTGTGATTGGGTTAAAAGTCTTTCTATTCAAATTAGTAATGTATTGCGTGGCATTCATTCATTAATTTTTTGAAGAGCTGGCGCCCATCTCAGCCGACTCTGGGCGAGGTCAGAGTACACCCTGGACAGCTCGCCAGGACATCGCAGGTATTGCCTGGCAGTAATAGTTTATTCTGACAGCTAAAAACAAAGATACCAACTGAATATGGCACAAAAAATTCCGTTTATATCATTAAAGAACTGTATTTTATTTTATGGCCTAAAACAAATAACAACTTAGAGGAGAAGTTACCATCACTCAGTCATTCATTCCAAGTGTTCACAAGTGTTATATATCTGCATGAGAAACGTCCCATACAGTCCTCATGTGTATACGTACGCTGAAGGGACGGAGATACGGAAACTTCTTAACTCTCGAATAGGGTCTTCATTTGTTCCCACAGAAGAAAAAACCCAAAAAGCATATACTGAAATACTGTCTTTAAGTGTGCACACCCTTTATAATTGGACATGTTTGTTGTTATTAGAGTTGTGAAATCTGCTCTTCTTCCATGTAGGTTTGAGGTTCAAGGATAAGCAAGGGACACTTCAACTCACCAATAAACTTTATTACATATTCAAACCTAAGCAAAAAAGTTCATTCTTAAAAGGGAACATTGAACTTTACCCCCTGATTAAAGTCTGAACCACCCCTCCCCTCCCCAGACAGGACATATTGGCCTGCTCTATGTGGGAATTCCCTGAAATATACCCATTTCACTTTAACTTCCTTCACTGCAGCTAGATGGACTTCTAATCCTTTATTTCCTTAATTCTCTCATTACACTTCCTCAAGGTCACTGAGATTATATCAGATCAATCCAACCATAAGATACGATCATACTCTATTGCTGATGCACAGTTTATTCGGGGTCCGTGTCGTCCCTGTTCTATCAGGGATTTCTTTCTCTTCTTCATAAACAATTCCGGTCTGTTCTAATATAAACTGGAATAACAGACCCAGGAATAAAGCTATTTAATAACAATCAATCAGTGTTTCGTAAAGTCATCATGGTCGATTCCCTTTTGTTTCCAGATGATAACCCTGTATTTCATGTTTATTTAATTTACCTGGGGAGCAAATGGGCCTCTTTATGATTGACATTATATCATGGATTATATGCAATAAAGTAAAACTTAAATACAATAATATCTAGAAATGTATTTTCTGATGAACGTTATTATTATTATTATTATTATTATTATTATTATTATTATTAATCACAAGAATAATAAACAACAGCAAAGAAAATCTAAACCAAACATTCAGAGGATACAGTGAGTGAGCTTTTCAACACAAAACATGTCTCATCATAGTCTTAGTCCCTCACATCAAGAGGTAAAAACTAAGTTCACTTGTGTCCGAATTCCAAGTCCAACAGGAAAAAATGAAAAACTCATTAAGGGAAAACAGTCTAATCCAATCAGCTTCAAAAAACAACAGGGGTTCCAAACATCATCACAATTCTTTTGTTTTTTCCCCTCCAAAATGAGCTCCACCCTCTTTCCTGGAATCTGACTTCACACACAATCTACTTCAACAACTGCTTATCCCAAAGAATGACAAGTCACAGCAAAATAAAACTGTAAAACTGATTAAAAGACAAGAAGAAAAGTGGTCCAGGAGGCTCCAAGAGGCCTACAGCAACCTTAAAGTTCTGGTTGTGTTTAACAACAATCTCACACATTGTTCATGTAACTGAGAAGCTTTTTCTTGCAAAGAAAATCATCCAAGCCCAGAAAACTTTACAACACCCTACAGTAAGTCTCCCAGAAGTATGTGGGGAAAATATGTTACGGTCTGATGAGAGCAAGGATGAAATTTTTGGCCATAATTCCAAAAGGTCTGTTTGGTACAGAATCAACACTGCACATCACCAAAAGATCACCACACCCACGGTGAAGCACGGTGGTGGCAGCATCACACGTTGGGACTGTTTTTATTCAGGTAGAGGGAATTATAAACACTTCCAAATACCAGTCCATTTTGGTACAAAATCAACTAAGGAATGGCTTCATGAGGAGAAGATGGAAGTTCTGGATTGGCCCAGCCAGAGCCCAGACATGATCCAGCTGAAAATCTGGGGAGGCTGGAGCCTATCTCAGCCAACCTTTGGGTCATCCACAGATTTTCAGCTGGATCATGTCTGGGCTCCAGCTGGGCCTCTCTAAAACTTTCATCTTCTCCTCATGAAGTTGATTTGGAGGTATGTTTTGGGTCGTCGTTTTGCTGAAAAGTGAACTTCATCTTCATTTTCTTAGCAGAGACTTGATTGGTGAATGAATGAACACACAAGAACCTCTTCACCAAGTCTTTCCCATGGGGCCCCATGTTCTGATGACTCAGTGCCCGAGGATTGTGATAGTGATACTGATGATCAGTTGCTGCTGCCACATAACAATAAAATGACGAGTTCTGGATAAAAATGTATTTATATATACATTTACATATAGTCGTCCCCGATACCAGAACAGCTGTAGGAAGGGGTTGGGTTAGGTTTTTGTAAATCTGCTCTTTATTCATTGATTGTGATGATCTCTGTGTTCATCAAATCCATCATAAAAAATTGATTCATGATTTTTTTAAGGAAAGGGTTAAATTTAAATTTTCCTTTAATTACATGTTATAGTAACTGAACATGATGATAAACATGTACAATAAAGAGTGTGTACCCAGAGAAACATACTGTTATGATTAAATTACAGGAATATTTTAGTGTATGTAGTGGGTATAGGATTAATTTATCAGTTTTCACAATAGAAGAGAGTTTTGGATATCACACTGCAGTGCAATAATCCCAACACTCATGGGTTTTCTGGTACTTTTCATTGTGACTTCCTTTTGAAGTAATCAATATATTTTTATTTTATTTCAGTTTTTTATATTTTTGGTATATAGAGGGTTAATGTGCAGTTTTCCAGAAGACAAAATAGATTTTTTTATAAAGATTATCAATATTATCCTAAAAACAGGGTTCTCTCTTGGTTTCCTCCTTAATCTCAGATTGAAATAAATTTCTAAATACAATATGAAAGCTGGTCGATGTACCAAGTTGAGTTTATTTCATTTGAATAAAACACATTAAATCAGTTTAATTCATTATTAAAGCTGTTTCCGAGCTCCCGAGTGGCGCATCGACAAGGTGCGTGAATATCAACCTGGAGATTGCAAGTTCGAATCCAGGTTGATGCCGCAGCTGCTGGGAGTCCATAGGAGATAACTGGTCAAGCTCTCACGGAAGGGATGGCAAACAGTCCCCTGTCACTCACAGCGATCACCAGCCAATCCATGGGTGTCTGTAAGCTCATTCATGTAAAAGGGGCGGATAGTGAGTGTGTTAATCCTCCTCCAAATGCACATGTGCAGCAGTTCGTAAAGGGGCGGGTGGCACCATCACATATCACAGAGAGGGCATGTGCATGCCCTCCCTGGTTGGTGGAGGTCATATGTGATAGGGAGGCAACACTTGATGCGTAGGAATTGGATACAACTAAAATTAGGAGAGAAAAAACTGAGAAAACAAACAAAGCTGTTTGCTGCAGTTGACATGGTGATGAGAAATCTAAAACTATCAGATTTTATCATTTCATTCATCAGATTTCATTCATTATTTACTTTATTTACAAGTTTTTACTTTTGTATGTATTTGTGTAATATGTACTAAAATTTTTATTTTTGTAATTGTTTAGATCTTATTGAGTTTGTCTGCAAGATACACATCAGTTTAAGGAATGAGAAGATTATACGCTGGGTTCTGCTGTCAGTTCAGTTCCTTCTTCTTCTAATCCCTACTGGTTTCGCTATAGGTAGGTGTTTCATTATATTAAACAATACTAATAGTATAATGTGTGTGTGTGTGTGTGTGTGTGTGTGTGTGTCTGAGAGAGAGAGAGAGAGAGGTGGTGTGGAGTGTAGAAGCAAGAGGAGAGAGCATGTTTGTTTGTTTGTTAACAAATTAATAATGTAATATGTAATATTATTTTTATGAAAATACTTTAGTGATTTTTTACGTTAATTGCAGAAATGTGATTGTACAAGTGATTCTGAAGTGATCAGGACTATTCCTTTCTCTGTGTTGGTGAGATACGATTATTAAAAGACTTTCTCTGGCTGCCAACAGCAAATTATTTCCACAACAAAAACAACACGTCTGAGTCACTATGATATCCACAGGGGGTAACTGGTATGACCCCGACCCCGAGTAACACTGGATTCATCTGCGTTAAACCTTTTTATATTAAATGCAGGCTGAATAAAAAAGAATTTTTTATAAACTCAGATGTGGTGTTTTTATTAAAATAATGAATTGGTTGACTTGTGGTGTCAGAAAGTAAGATTTATATTTAAACTTGAGATTTTCTCTCATATCTTTGGTATTACTTTAAAGCTGAGAGTGTCCCTGTTTAAAATAATCAGTTTGGTGCATTAAGACTCATTTTGTGATGATGGTCCATAAATGTGGCTTGCATGAAGGAGCTGCCGGAAAAAAATAAAATAAAATAAAATAAAAAATTCTCGATTAAGCTTTAATATACACCTTAAAGATTCTGAGGATATTCTTTGGGAAATAGAAAATGGTGTTATGGGCAGACGAGACAAAAACTGAACTACTTGGCCTCAACGCTAAACAGTATATCTGGAAGAAAGCCAATACAGCAAACCATCCAAAGAACACCATCCTGACAGTAAAGCTGCGTTCACACAGGAAGTGACAAGTGTGGTGATCACTAGAAATGTGTCGGTTCCCGCAATTTCCGTTCTGTTTTGGTTGTGCTGATAAAACTGAAATCGAGTCCGCATTAAAAAAAAACGATCTACAGTTTTTAATTGAGTTGAACTGGTTTTCATGTTAATCACTGTTAGTACAGACAGGGTTGCAGACTACCGAATAACACGGACAGCCAGGAGAAAGCGTACGAGTAAAGAGTATTCACTGCCATGATCCGCCGTTATAGCAGCTCAGGTGGTTAGGAGAGGCACCGGTGCACGGCCGCATCTTTTTAACCCACACACTCAAGTTCAAAACCCGCCTCACTTATTTTAACTGTCTAACAGTTTATAAATTTTATTTATTTATATAATATGTCTTGGTGCAGAACACAGACCTGATACATGTTTAAACAAGTGGAACATCAGATTTCACCCTGAATCAGATTTATAGTCTTGATGAATCTGTAGTAGTCAATCAAGACAAAAATGTTGGCATTCATTTTCTGAACCACTTAATCCTAATTAGGGTCACGGGAAGGCTGGCACCCATCTTGTGAGGGCAGGGTACCCCCTGACAGTTTGCCAGGCCATCGCAGGGCAAAAACACGCTGACTGCACCTTAATGCAGCCTACTCTTTACGAATGACAGCAATGGTTCTTTTACATGCCTCTCACCACAGACAGTGAGAGACTTGGCCGGCCTTTGATAACCCAGTTAGCACTGGGGAGACAGCAGTGATAACCCAGATGTAGTGAGGCTTGAACCCCCGCACTTTAGATGAGTAAGCCACCACCTCAGCAGAAATAGCAAAAAGTAAACATTTGTAAGCCAATGTCACCAGTAAACATGAAAACCAGTTAAACTGTTTTATCTCCTGATTTATTTATTTTTATTAAAATTTATCTGTTAACACGATTCAGCAGAAAAGACATTAGTAAAATCATGTACTCGAGTTACTCCCCAACCCACATAATGTACATTTCATGTAGCTGTAAATAAACATATATAAATATAAACTCTCTGGAAATGCCGAGCGTTTCAGAAACATGGACCCAGGAATCACGTATCAGGTTATTATCCTTATAAAATTTCTGTGTGCCGTCATAAAGTACAGGATATTTACACACGGCTATAATAAGCTCCTCCTCCATGTTGATGTGGGCGGGACATTTAAACTCATGTTCATGGTTTCCACACGGAAATGTTTTTGGAAAAATCCGCGTTGGTATATCAACAGTATCTTTAAGCTCTGATTGATCGACTCATGTGGAAGTTCAGCTCAGTTGAACTCCACGTCTTCTCATTCTGTGCAGCTTGAGAAAATGTCGCCTCTCATGGGAAGATCATGGCATCGTCTCTGTGTTCATAGTGGGGTGAATGTTACTCAGTCTAGATGTGTAAAGTTGGTGGAGAATCCCAACAACAGACTCCTGGCTGTAATTTAAAGTGAAAGGTGGTTCTTTATTTAAAGTACTGACACTTTTCTTTATTTCTGAGCTGGTGATGTTCTATTTTTCACTTGGCTCTTATAAGTTGTACTGAATGAATGCAGCTGGAAAAAATATTTAGTGTTTTTAATTTCAGGCTGCAAAGCAACAAAAGGTGAAGATTTTAAATGGGGTGATTCTTTTCTCTACCCACTGTACAGCGTTCTAACTCAATATTCCATTGATTTAAATGATTTTTGTCCCGAGTAGAATAAAAATAACTGAAATTTGTGTTCTTGAGTTTTGATTTAAGTTCTGTTTGCTGAAGTTGATGTGGAAATGATAATTACTTTAATAATCCATAAATCCAAAATTATTATATTTTATTTTAATATATCTTTTACATGTTTTTACTTCTTTATTTCTCGAAGCTATTTCTGTTTAAAACACTGTATTCATTTTGTTGTTATTGTTGTTTAGCTTTTATTGTCAGTGACTGGCAAAGAGTAAACACTGCACGGATGGTGATGATGATATTCATGATTCTGGGGCCACTTCTGATTCTTCTGTTTACTATCATTAGAGGTAGGTGTTTCGACTATTTATAGTTTTATACTGAACAATTCTTATAGTGTGTGTGTGTGTGTGTGTGTGTGTGTGTGTGTGTGTGTCAGTGAAATGGGGGAGGTGGTGATGGGTATACAAGTATTATTAATTTATAATTATTAATTAAATTATTAATAATTTAAACAGGTATAATCTGCACTTTTTTCCTGAAGTGAAATATCAAATGTGACCCACTGCAGCATAATACAGATTAAGTAGGAAATTTAAAATACTGAGATATTGATATATTTGTAAAGAGAATGTAATCTGTTTCAGAATGAGGTATAAAACATGATTATAGCATGAAAACGGACCGAGTTACATCACTTTGTATGTCGCTAATCAGGAAATGCTACTTTTGAGAAAATAGTAATTACAGTTACAGTGTTATGATCACTCCTGATGAATATATAATAACAGGTTTAATTGTCCCACAATAAACAAGGGCTCAGAGAGCCACAAACACGAAACAAACACAAAACTGGGTAGGAAAGGAAACCTGCCACGAGGGGCGAACCAAAACTGACAAATACAACAGGAACTAACACCAAGGATCCGGGAGAACTGGGAGGATGAAGTGACGAGGAGAGAAAACGATAGCTGAGGTGAGTCCGAAGTGCTAGTAGGAGTAGCATTGTAAACACGTGCATATCTAAATGAGGCTAGACATTGAAGTGTGTCTAGCGGGAGTTTTTATGGAGGAGGTGATTAGTTTTCGTGGGAGTGTGCTCGTGGTGTGTGAGAGTCGGGGAGAGAGTTGGCTACAGACGTAACAGTACCCCCCCTCCAGGAGCCGTTCCGGGGTTCCGGGATTGTCGACGCCGTGGGCGGCCCCTTGGACGAGGTGCTGGTTGACTGGGGTGTAAAGGATGGAACTCTTCCATTAGGCTGGGGTCCAGGATGTCCGTGCGGGGGACCCAAGATCGTTCCTCTGGGCCGTATTCTTCCCAGTCGACCAGATATTCAATCTCCCCACGGTGCCGGCAGGAGTTCAGGAGACCCCGGACGGCGTGAATGGAGTCCTCTTCCGCTGCCAGCGGTGAAGGGGGTTCTGTAGCCTCTCCCAACTCTGTGGATGGAGAGATCAATGGTGAATGATATGGTTTTAGAAGGGAGACATGGAATACCAGATGTATTTTGTAGGTGGGAGGGAGTTTCAATTTGTAAACCAAGGATTTGGGAGAACTGGGAGGATTAAGTGACGAGGAGAGAAAACGATAGCTGAGGTGAGTCCGAAGCGCTAGTAGGAGTAGCAGTGTAAACACGTGCATATCCAACGAGGCTAGACACTGAAGTGTGTCTAGCGGGGGTTTTTATGGAGGAGGTGATTAGTTTTCGGGGAAGTGTGCTCGTGGTGTGTGAGAGTCGGGGAGAGAGTTGGCTACAGACGTAACATACAGAACCAGTTTCTGAATGTCTGCATCTGAAACTCCCCTACATTCATACACTAAATGAATCCAGCTCTCCACCAATCAGCACCATCGTACTAGCGTCTTCCTAGCAACAGATGAGTTCTATTTACACCAAGTCATATCTGTTTTGAGGCTTCTCATTGGTTTAGCGTTATAAGATTGGGGGATTCCTTCTGGGATTCTGTAAGTAGGGAGAGGATTCTGGTAGTGAATCTGGATAATAAGGAAATACCCTGAGCAATCACAAAAGCACTTTGAAAATCAGTAAAATAAGTGGATATTTTTATTGTTTTACAACAACGTGGACATGGAGCCCGTTCTTAAACAAGTATTTTATCATGAATAGATTGTGTTCATAGATATTTGAACTTGGTCAGGTTGAAGATTATGCTTTGAAGGATGTATTTTAGGCAATATTGCATTTTCGTCCAGGTACGTCATTTTCAACTCACTTTAACTACGCTCTTACTCAAAACACGACCTTGTGACTTCATCTGCATTATGCTGGAGCTGGTCCCAACTGTTAGTTTTACAAAGAAAAAAATACTAGAAAATTTTTATTTTAGCTTTCTTTTTTTTTATCTTGTATTTAAATGTAGTAAATACTAAAACTGAACAAGTTAAAAAAAATGTACAGATACAGGGTGCAGTTTATTTGTTTCCATGTAATATGCTAAAATCTGAATAAGCCGGTTCAAAAGATACCGTTAGCTAAACACCATTAAAAATTTTAATAAAATGATTTTATTACTTGAAAAAAATTCAAAAAAAATATTCTTAACATCAAATCTCAAATGTTTTTGGTTTTCATAGAATAACTAGAAAGAATGAGAGAGTCGGCCAGGTAGTGTTATCTTTTAGCATAGCATGGCTTAGCATAGCTCACAGCATGCAGAGCTTACTGTACCTGACCGAGTCTGTCATGGTTAAAAATGTAAAAAAAAAAAAAAAAAAAAAGGAATGTTCTAGTGCTTTTTAGTGCTTATGTTCCATGTAGTTTATACTAAAACTCATATGCACTCAGTCTCGGTGTGCAATGCTGATGTCAACCAACTATCGCCCCGACTCTCACATGCTGTGAACACACTCCCCCCAGATTCTAATCATCATCACCTGCACCTCATTTCCAGGACTCACCACCTCTACAAAGGACCCCGCTAGGCACACTTCAGTGTCTAGCCTCGTTGGATGTATACGTGTTATCACCGCCACTCCTTTTAGTGCTTCGGACTCACCACTACTTCTACGCTCTCTCCTCGTCCCGTTCACGTCCTATTTCTCCCGGATCCTTATCTCTCTCTCCGTTGTGTCTGTCGGTTTGTGTTTGCCCCTCGTGGCAGGCTTCATTTCTATCTCCGTTTTTGTGTTTTCCGTGTTTGTGGTTCTTCGAGCCGTAGTTTATTGTGTCACAATAAATTCGTTTGAAATTTACCCTTCTTGTCCCCGGGAGTTATCATAACAGCTGATTTGAATATTTAGTATAATCACAATCAGTATAAATCAGCATGTATACTAAACATGAAGTCAGTTGGGATGCAATTCATTCTGAAGTGATGATGATTATTCCTCTCTTTGGGTTTGTACAGTGTTGATTTTTACTTCTTACTATTGAACAAAAAGAAAACGAATGATTAAATTGTGCAGAACTTACAGTATTGTTCTACACAGAATTAGTTAAAGTGAGGTCCACTGGACCCAAAGACCCTAAAAACTGGGGTCCATTCTAATAAGAGTGGAGTCAATGGAGACCAAAGTAAACAGCTGTCCAAAATGAATAAGACAGAATTAAATTAAATGCAGGTAATTTTATTTAATTCCATATCAGTACCTATAGCTATTTGATATTAAAATAAGTGTTTTTAATAATCTACACAAATAAATTATATACAATTACACACTTAAAAAAGTAAACAAAATGGTTCAACAGCGAGGTGGATGTCGCTGAATGGTCCCTGAGATGGAACATCAAAGGAAACATTCAATTCATTTCCATCCACAAGTCTCAGCTAAATGTGTCTATTCAGCCTGTGCAGCGAACCAAACACATTCAGGTTGTTTTCGGAAATCGTGGTCCAGGAGTGTGACATATGAGGCCAAAACTGAACTTTTGAAAAACCAGTTAAAAATGATATATGCTTTAAATCAAACCTTCCTGCAGGGTACTATGAAGAAATAAAGATAGTTCACTCAGCCCTTTGTTTGCAGGAGATCGTTAAATGCCGTGGTTTACTCAGTGTTACAGTTATTATTCTAATAATTATTCTTCATTACCCTGATACAAAGATATTCATACAAAGATATTCAAGTTTCAGTTTCTACTCTGTGTATGGTCATTTCAAGAGATGAAACAGGATTTAAATTTTTATATGTCGGGAAGTTTCTGGCCATGAGGCAATGTGATTATGCACAAATCCGAGAAACCCACGAACACTAACTTTACATGATATTACTTCAGATAAAAACAACAGCGTGGAACTCCTATCGTAAATACGTACCTCTGAATGGTGAAAAGATGGAAGCTGTCATTTACGGTCATTGCTTTAGAACACGGTGGACACCATCATCAATGGATCAGCTGTGCGCTTCACAAATACGAATAGCCTGCAGCTAAACTATGCGCCTTTAAAATCCTGCTGACTCAAGCTCAAAAATACATTTAACATGTATCAGTCTGTTTTATTGTACGGTCGCTTCCAGAAAAACTGGACACCACGCTCAACGTGTGTCGGTCGACGCACTACTCGGTCGTTGTGGAATAAACAAAAAAGTTTATTAAACATTTTAACACTGCATATTAGAGTAAAAATATTGAACTTCCGGTTTCAGTTTCTAAAGTAGTATAAGGTTAAGTACGGTTGTAAATCGTCGCCGGTACCGTTCATTCATTCATTCATCTTCTTCCGCTTGTTCCGGGGTCGGGTCGCGGGGGCAGTAGCCTAACTGTAGTGATTTCCAGACATCTCTTTTCTCAGCCACTTACTCCAGCTCTTCCAGGGGGACGCCAAGGCGTTCCCAGACCAGCTGAGAGATGTAGTCCATCCAGCGTGTTCTGGGTCGACCCCGGGGTCTCTTCCCGGTTGGACATGCCCGAAACACCACACCAGAGAGGCGTTTAGGAGGCATTTTCATAAAATTGAAAATTGTGTAAAGGACATTAGAGACTGGATGCTTACTAACTTCCTCCTACTGAACTCTGATAAGACAGAAGT
>JAQMYF010000009.1:19442598-19454709 GCA_030014195.1 Neosilurus mollespiculum | reverse complement strand
TACTAAGCATTTCACTACATATTGTACTGTGTATAATTTGTATGTGACAAATAAATTTGAATTTGAATTTGAATTTGCTCAAGGAGCCAACAGTGGCAGCTTGATGGTACTGGGGCTTGAACCGCCAGCCTTCGGATCAGTAATGCAGAGCTTTAACCACTGGGCCACCACTGCCCATTTTACTGCCACGTACTGTTGCTGAGCCTCTACCTGACCAACTGGAGCAACAATGCCATAGAGATTATATGCTGTGATCAAGTCAAAGGCGGTCCATAAAAATATTAGCATGCAGGAATTTCTTTTGATTGCGCAGTGTATATATACTGGTCTGAGGTTAGGCAGCCCAATATGCAGTAAGCTGCAATGCACTATATATTCTGACGCCATTCTTTCATTGCCAGAATTTCAGATACAGGAAAGTTTATTGTCCGTTGTGACAGAAAATCGTCTTAGGCATATCCAATCATGCATGTACCACAAAAGACAATTGACATAAAATGAAAACATTCTTAAATCAGAACTAGAAAAGCACTCGGAGAGCGCAGACCTCTGCCAAGGCTGTTCAGTACCCCCATATGGTATTGTAAGAAATTAATTAAGAGGCCTTGTGCTCGGATGAGGAAGTATTAATAACTGGATTATTTTTGTGATAATTGGCCTAAAGGTTGTAGAGAAAGGTGAAGGAATGAGATTACACCATCGAACGCAAGCCTGAAAGTTACGCTTCGATATGGTCCGGACAGTAACTCGGATGACGATATCATCCGTGCTAAAAGATCTTTAAAAATTCCCTGCATCCAGACAATAATCTGGATCCCTGCCAAAATTTAATCAATTGTTCCTTGTATCATTTCTGACTCATCCTAAAAATTTCATCAAAATCCGTTCATAGGTTTTTGAGTAATGTTGCTAACAGACAGACAAACAAACAAACCAATGCTGGTGAAAACATAACCTCCTTGGCAGAGGTAATAAAAAGGTCATATTTTAAATATTTGTCACCCCCTCGTGGTTAAATATAATTTTACTCTCTATAAAAGATATTTTGGAGAATAACCACCAGTGGGTAGAGAAAAACAAAAACTAAAAATCTTTAAAAACTCCCTGCATCCATACAATAATCTGGATCCCTGCCAAAATTTAATCAATTGTTCCTTGTATCATTTCTGGCTCATTCTGAAAATTTTATCCAAAATCTGTTCATAACTTTTTGAGTAATGTTGCTAACAGACAGACAAACAAACCAACGCCAGTGAAAACATGGCGGATGTAATAAAGGTAGCTAGGCAATATGTAAGCATAATAAATTAATTTTTTTTTAAATAATAAACATATGCCCATGTTGTGGTTGCAATAGTGGTGAACATTGACATTAGACAATGTGAGAGTTGGATAAAAAAACTTTAGTTGTTAAAAATTATTCAAGGTCTCTTTAAGATGTTCTGGTCTGTGCAGCAGTAGGGGATCAGTGGTTAAGGCTCTGGGTTACTGATCGAAAGGTCAGGGGTTTAAGCCCCAGTACCACCAAGCTGCCACTGCTGGAGCCTTGAATAAGTCCTCAACCCTCAATTACTCAGTTGTATAAAAATGTAAGTCACTCTGGACAAGATCTTGACATCTGCCAAGTGCCATAAGTGTAAATTAGGCCTTATACACCTGTACTCTTAAACGGATCGTTGTTGGCATATATAGACTGCCTGTCTGACAGTGGATTGGGGCAATGTATTCTTCAGAAGGTGAACAGTCTGAGTAACAAGGACCACATGAATGACTGGATTTATTCATCTCCAAATTGCAGGTCTTCTGGTGTGTTCCTAGTATTCAGTGGTAAGTTAGTGGACCAAGAGGGTCATGGGCGTCAAACACTCATTGAGGCACATGGGGAGTGGAGGCCAGTTTGTCTGGTCTGGTCCAATTCTACAGAAGAACTACCGAAATTTCAGCTTGCTGTGTATGGGGTTGTTTAACCACAGACCAGTCAGGTGATGTTAATGATAATGAGCTAATCGGTGCATATACTGTGTACAGTTTGCTGGAATGTGTCAAGCTGTCTGCCCCTTTTATTCTGTGTATGTGTAGTGTGCAGATATAGATAGATATATACATAGATCTTTAATTAGATTCAAATTAAACTTACTTCAGTGGATACATTCTAAGTGCAATATCCATGCCTGGACAATATGACAGAAAAGAGGCCAAAGCTGTCTCCTCCAAAAGCCCAAAGATCAGGATTTTATTTCTGAAAGAAAATGATAATGGTGGTCTAAGTAATCAGAATTAGGCAGATGCGTACTGAAATGCAATTTCTCATTAAATGATTTACGTACTTCATTTTTTGCTTTATAATGGAATTCATCCTGGTCTTACAGATGATCAAATCAGCCCACTGCACTATCACAATGCTGATGAAGAATGCTGTCTGGCAAGTATACTCTACAATTTTTCTGCCTTCAAAAGTCTGCAAAAATAAAAGTACAGTGTTGACAGTTTTGGCATCCCGAGAATTCTAATCCAGTTTGACCCTCATTGACATACCCACTGTTGACCATAGCTGTCTTCCAAGTCATTCAAATATTTATCATCCCAGTCAATACGCAGTCCTATCAGGTATGAGGGCAGGAAACCATTCTCAGCAAGGATTACAAAATAAGTGAAGAAGCCTGCAGCTGCCTGCATCATTCCTAATAGGGAAAAAAACCCTCATGTTGAATCCATTAACATGACTGTATTCCAGACCTTAATCACTAATATCATAAGTATATTTGTTATGTAAGACTCCCGGAGACAAGGGTTAAACAGGTAGAAATAAAATTTATTAATACAGAATAAAAACTCAGAGAGCCACAGAAAACACAACAAATTAAATGGAGAAAGTAAACAAGCCACGGGGGGCTAACAAAAAACAAAACTGGAAAATAACAACCAGGAAGCACGGGAAAACTTCGGGAGAAGTTTTCATGGAGGACAAAAGCTTAAGGAGATGAGGAGACATGATAGCTGCAGACTGGAGTGGGAATCTGACCGGCGCAGCTTCAACAAGGCTAGACCTGGAGTTGAGTCTAGTGGGAGTTTATATAGGGAAGTTAATCAGTGAAGGAAACAAGGAACAGGTGACAATAATTAATCCTCTTGAAATTGGAAACAAGGTGTGTGAGTTTGGTGTGGGCGTGACAGTGCCCTGCCCTTCCAGGCACCGCTCCGGGGTTCTGGTACTGTTGACGCCATGGACAACCCTGAGTGCGGGGCACTGGTCGACTGGGGTGCTGGTGAAGAAAATTCTTCTGTAACTTGAGGTCCAGGACTTCATGGCAGGGGACCCACGAGCATACCTCTGGAGCATGGTCTCCCCAGTCGACCAGGTACTCGAGCCTCCCATGGCGCCAACGAGAAGCCAGGATGCCCCAGATAGGAGATAGGACCCTCATTGGTAGCCCACGGTGGAGGGGGTTCGGATGCTTTGCCCGACTGACATGGTTTCAACATCGAAACCTGGAAAACTGGGTGATGTTCCTGGAACTAGGATGGTGCTTGGATGGGGACTGCTTCACTGCCTGGGCACCTGGAGGCATTATGGAAATGATTTGATGGTCAACGTAATCATGGGCCGGGCGTTGAAGCCTTGGAACCGAAGTAACTCTGAGAAGCATTGCTGAGGTTTTGCACCTGGGACATGGAGGACAAACAGGGCAAAACAAAATAGCATGCCCAGGCTGGCCACGGTACACACAGAGTCCATGCTCCGACGCAATCTTTTGGCTGGGGTGATTCAGACCACATCCACCTGCATGGGCTCAGGGGTGTCCTGCGGAGGAGCGGGAAAGGCAGGCCCTTGCAGCTCCGCCAAGCATCCTCACCGCCTTGAGCAATGCAGATGACCAGCTGAATCACCTTTTCCATCCCCAGGGAATCGTCGTAGGGAGCAAGCTGCAGTCGGAACGATGGCTCCAAGCCGTGATAGAAATGGGTAACCATGGCCGCTTTGTTCCACCCACTGAGCCCAGCGAGGGTTCTGATTCCAGCGTGTATTCCCAAATATCCATCTGACCCTGGCGAATGCAGCTTCTTGCAATAGATGGGCTCTCCTTCCGGCCGACTGAAAACCTCTTGGAAGTGGGTAGTGAAGTTGTCGTACGTGAAGACCACAGGACCCGACCACCTCCTTGCAGTTCCGGGCAGCAAAGAGATGACATGCGCGACCTTTGCATGCTCCATGGGAAAGAGAGAGGGATGCATTCCAGTGGCAAGGGTGCACTGCAACAGTAAGCCATCACAGCTGTCAGGATCTCCAGAGTAGGGTGCAGGGTTAATGAGGGGACCCCCCCATGGAAACAGTGTGCAGAGATGTCAAGATGGGAGATTCCGAAGCAGCTAGGGACCGTGGTACCTCTTCAGCGACGGCTTGGAATGCATCCAGAGAGAGAAGGGGCGTGGCCTTCATGAAACAGGCAGAACTTAAATACAGAACACAAATGGGCTCAGAGAGCCACAGAAAACAAAACAGATTAAATAGAGAAAGTAAACAAGCCACAGGGGGCTAACGAAAACCAAAACAGCATGAAATAACAAAACCAGGATAGCTGCAGCCTGAATTGGAAACGAGGTGTGTGAGAGTCGGGGAGAAAGTTTGGCGTGGACGTGACAATACTAATGTCAATATACTTAACAGTAGATGAAATTCTATTTATCTGTTTAATGTGCAATTTGAAATTGTAAATTAAAAAAAAAAGATCAATGGAAATAAACAAAAAACAAAACCCTCACAGAAACGTTTTTTTTTACACTTGCATTAAATATTTCAGATGAGCCCATAAAAGTGCATTTTACAAAATTAAAATGGAGACAAATTTTCTGAAAACCATGATATGACATCAAGTGCTAATGGAAATTCTACTTTTCTGAACCAACAGCACCCTGCAAGAGCTATTTCAGGAAACCCAGATTTTATCACGTAACATTATGGAAACACAGACCATTTACAAATGTGTGTGTGTGGTTTTTTAAATGTATTCAAATATTGCTTCCATTTTGCACAAAGCTGCAATGGAAATGTGTCTAGTGTCTCATCTTACCAATCTGTCCATAAGCCATACTGATTAGCCTTTCATTCACTAGCTTGTCTTTTTGTGGGTTTCTGGGCTGTCTTTTCATGATGTCACTTTCAGCAGATTCATAGGCCAATGAAATAGCAGGCACCTGTGTTTAAACATTAAGAACATTTTATGAGAGTGCATCAGGTTACAAATCCTAGGATCCCCATTCCATAATGGTGGTAATCCTGCAAATTCCTGCTGAAATGTGGTTGGCTGATGGTGGAAGTTCATCACTGTTCATTTTCTAAACTGCTTAATCCTAATTAGGGTCACAGGGAGGCTGGCACCCATCTCAGCCAACTCTGAGCGAGGGCAGAGTACACCCTGGACAGCTCGCCAGGCCATCGCAGGGAAGAAACATGCTGACTCTTGACAAAAATCAGCAATGGTCCTTTTACACGCCTCTCACCACTGAAAGTGAGAGACATGTCCGGCCTTTGATAACCCGGTTAGCTGCACTGGGGGGACAGCAGTGACAACCCGTTGGTACTGGGGCTTGAACCCCCAACCTTGGGATCAGGAATCCAGCACCCTACCACTGGGCCACCACTGCCCCTGAAGTTTTTACATATTTACAAATAAGCACATACCAGAATCAAATTTCCAATACAAACAAACAAACAAACAAAAAAGAAATTGGTCCAATCTACACTCAAACTGAGCTGTCCAGGGTGTACTCTGCCCTTGCCCAGAGTTGGCTGAGATGGGCACCAGTTCCCCGCAACCCTAATTAGGATTAAGTGGTTCAGAAAATTAACAAATCAATGAATTAGGCGAAACTCAAACTTCCAACACAAATGTAAAAAAATATAATAAATGTTTTTATAGCAAATGTGAACTCATCATTTTCAGTGATAATTGAAATTCAAGTAACTAACTGTTCATTTTCTTTAGCCAGTCCTTCTGAAACTTCTTAGTCAATAAGAAGCCACAACAATTCTATAATTAACAATTATAAGCAAGAGTTCATGCAAATCAAAAATCCAAGTGACAATTTTCATTTGGATTTTCCTGTGATACAATGCCTGTGATTCAAATTTTGTTACAACTGAACAAATTATTTAAATTATCATAAAAACATTAATAACAAAAATGTAAAAATTAAAAACTTCTTACCATATCAGTTCCCAAGTCAATACAAAGTATAGTGACGGTGCCAAGAGGGAGAGGAATGCCAGCAATGATGAAAAGGAGGAAGGGGGAGATTTCAGGTATATTGCTGGTTAAGGTGTAAGCAATTGATTTCTTCAAGTTGTCAAAGATGAGTCGACCTAAACGGAGAGTTATATTTTTGTTACTTATTTGAAGTTGAACTCAAACTAAACTTGAAAAACATGCAATTCACCTTCTTCTACTCCAGTAACAATAGAAGCAAAATTGTCGTCCAGGAGAATCATGTCAGCAGCCTGTTTGGAGACGTCAGATCCAGCAATACCCATTGCTACACCAATATCAGCTTTCTTCAGAGCAGGAGAATCATTCACACCATCACCGGTCACGGCCACAATGGCACCCTGTCAGCAAATAATGTAAACATATTTACTACCTGAAAAGTTAAACTTTTACTTTAACTTTTAGTGATTAAAAATTTTCAATACCTGTCTCTGGCAACCTTCTACAATAATTAGTTTTTGCTGAGGAGACGTTCTGGCAAAGACAATCTCAGTGTGGTATTTCAAGACATCGTCCAGCTGCTCAGGTGTCATTTCCTTCAACTCTGCCCCATGGACCACACAGGCCTTTGCCTGTCTGTGAAGATGACTGAAGTCATTCAGGTGTCTTTAACTTGTTTAAAAAGTTTCAGAAATGTTACACAGTGGATGCCATTGTCAACAGACGTTTACAGAAGAGTGCTATGGCCACCTATGATTATTCTGCCTTTTTTTTCCTTTTTTTTCCCCCCCAAAAATATTTTTTTTCTGGGGTCAGAATTTCTGGGGAAGAAGTCACCACTTTGTATACAATAGACTTAAGTTTCTAGAAGTTTCAAGTTATGCTGAAGAATTTTGAGGCAATTTGTTTATTATTCTATCCACTTTAAACTATGCACCAGATCCACTGACAGAAAAACAGCCCCAAAGCATGATGCTACCACCACCATACTTAGAAGTTGGTAAAGTATACTTGAGCTTGAATACCTCTCTTTTACACCAGAAGGCTTTTTGGTCTATGTGAGCAAACATCAAAGTTTTTGATGGCAGCTTTGATGGCAGACTTCCAGTCCATGGCATTTTAAAACTTGCTTAACTGCAGACAATGAAACCTTATAGTCCATCAGCTTCTTCACTCAGCATCAGCGAAAACTTACTCATACCAGAGTAGTAGTGAGCAAAACAAAAGAAATCTGAGTGGTTGTTTTGCCTTTGACCTACTGTTACACTTGACTGCACTTGAATTGCAATTTGAGCAATGTTGTTGTACTCATTGTGTTTTCTGCGAATCCTAAGAGTTTTTGGGATTGGTTATTGTTCTCTATATAAAGCCAGGCTGAAAAAGTGCTTTTTCACTCTGCTGGACACCATTATGCCTTACCTATCAGAGAACGACTGACATCAAGAACTGGGTCTGTTGAAGGGTGGGATGTCGATTCAACAGGTGGCCTGAAGAATAGGTTGTTCTCCGCCCAAATTAATGAACTTAAGACGCCGGTTCAACGAAACCCAGTCTGTGAGGGATACAGAGTGTCCTGGACGCAAAAGAGTGATGACCGAGGCTGACGTCCGTCATACTGTGATGCAACACCTGCAGGACAGGTTCTAGACTGCTGCCCAGATGGCTGCAGAGACTCCAGGTACCAGTACCATACGTCAGTGCCTCCACACTGCCAACTTAGCGGCCAGAAGACCGAAAATTGGCCTCTCTTGACTGACGAATGTCGCCGGATCCTCGTGGTATGGGCCCAGCGCCACCTACCCTGGACCCAGGCACACTGGTGTGGAGTCCTTTTCTCTGACGAGTCCAGATTCTGTCAGTACAATCCATGGGGTGGCGCGGGGGAAATGGTGTGGGCTGGTATCAATGCCAAACATAAAACTCCTCTGGTGATCATCAGTGGTTAACCTCACTGCCAGATGTTCATCAGGAATCATTCCGAGATCAGCGTTCTGCAGCAGGATAACACCCGCCCTCATGCTGCAACTGTCACCACAGCGTACCTCGAGCAACAGAACATCAATGTGCTGTGCTGGCCGGCATACTTGCCTGATCTCTCTTCCACTGTGCTCCTCTGGGACCACCTGGGACAACATATCTCTTGACTTGTGCCTCCACCCAGGAATCGCCAGAAACTGGTGGATGTGTTGCACCAGCAATGGGCTAACATACCCCAGGAGAATGTTCGAAATCAGTCAATGCATATACATGTTGTGTGGCTTTTATTGACGCTAATGGCGGTAACACGAGACATTGAAATGCCAGGAATTTGGAAATTGGATATGCTATTGTTAAATGTCAATAAAATGATTTTTTGGCAAAACTCATCAGAGAAATATCCATAATAACCGAATATAAAAGTTCAAATATGTTCTACCACAAATTTTTTTTTTCAGTTTTCATTGATTCTGGTTTTCCTAATTTCCTAATAGCTGAGGACAGTGACTGTTTTGATCTTCTAGACTTGGGCAGGGTGACTACACCTACCAATATCTTGGATGTTACAAAATAAGTATTGCACCAAAAAAAAAATTTAAAAAAAGAAAGAAAAAAAAAAACAAGGAAAACATACCGCTTTAATTCACAGCTTGACATTTTAACAAGTTGCCACAAGTCAAATGGTTTGGTCGGTGATGTAATAGGTCAAGGGAAAAAAAAAAGTACTAACAAGCCAAAAGGGGGCATATCGCTGACTATAATCGCCGGGGCTGGAAACACTTCGCCCAATAAATTGCTTCCTGTCCTGCACTTGTATACTGGGACAAGGATAGCGGTTCAGTTAAATGACTTGGTCGCGTTATAATTGTATTTCGACTTAACTGTGTGTCTTGATGTACTAACTGTTTAGCAATGAAACTGAAGTGGATCAGACCACAAGACCTTTCAGCACATAGTAAAGACAGTGGTGAAGATACAGTACCAAATTGCTTCAGTAAAGCCATCCCTTTTTGTATCTTTGTACTAAAAAATCCTGGCTGTGTTCTGCCAAAACACAATATAACAACCTCTCAGTTCACACATTAGTCACCTTAATCAGTAGGCACCTCATTCCTCATTTTGCATTACATATTGAACGTCATTGTCTCACTTTCCTATAGAAGCGACTATGCTTATACACTGTTTAATTATAGACATTGCTGAGTGTAAATGTATAAATCCAAGTAACCTGGGGTTAATGTCTCCAATGGCCATGTTCAAACGAGCAGCGATGTCTTCAATTGTTTCATTGCCTTCAGAGATAATACCCACACCCTTAGCAATGGCTTTAGCTGTAATTGGATGATCTCCTGTAACCATGATGACCTGGAAGCACAAGTAAGTATGTAATAATGAGACAGTGATAATCTTTACAAGGTGTCCCAAATAAAAGTTTTCATAAATTCAAGAGCTTACCTTGATTCCAGCACTCCTGCACTTAGCTACAGCATCAGGTACAGCAGCACGGGGAGGATCGATCATAGATATGAGGCCAAGAAAACATAGATTATCAGTAGTGAAGTTTATATCCTCTGTATCAAATGAAAAGCCCTCAGGGAACTGATCATCAGGGAGACTAAAATGGCAAAAACCTAAAATATAAAGAATAGCACAGTGTAAATGACATAGTCAGCCTACTGTCAAAAAATATAAAATTGCCAAATTTGCATCTGTGTATTAAATTTTTATTTATTTATTTTTTCACCTAATACTCTTTCTCCAAGGCTACCAAGCTTCACATAGGTTTGTTGGAAAGCATCTTTCATCTCTTCATCCAATGACTGCTCTTTCCCCTGAATCATAATGGTTGAACACCTGTGCAGGATGCTCTCGGGGGCGCCCTTCATTACCAATATGTGCTCAGTCTCTAACGAGTTGGGGTTCTTGTGAATAGAGAGCTGATGTATGACAATTAAAGTTGTGTTAGTGTTAACAATAGACATCAAATAATCACACACAAAAAGTAATTTTAAGGATAAAACTAAACACCTGATATTTGTTGGTGGAGTTGAAGGGGATCTCAGCAAGTTTGGGATACTTGTCTCTCATTTCTTTCACTGAACCACAGCAGAGCTCAATACACTTTAACAGTGCAGACTCTGATGCATCACCAGCTGTATCTCTCTTTTAGAAAAGGAAATGCACAAAATATAAAAAAGACTTGGTGACAAATGATCTTTTAACTTTTATTTAAAAGTGTGTGAGAAAAGGGATCAAAAACTGATTAGAAAATCAATCAAATCAAGGAACATTAATAAAGGACCAAAATGCTTTAATAATTTAGACAAACCTTAAGTATCGGAACTTTGCTTTGATCACCAAGGAAGACTGCACGGTTGCACAGGCCAGCCACACGAGCAAGGGCGGACCAAGTGGGAGAGCTTCTGTCAAAAGAGGTTCCACTTTGGTCCTCTGTGGTGTCCGCTTCATGAATCTGGTTGTCAAACCACATATGTGACACAGTCATGCGATTTTGAGTCAGAGTTCCTGTTTTGTCTGAACAAATAGTGGAGGTGGATCCAAGTGTTTCAACAGCTTCAAGGTTCTTTACCAGACAGTTCTTCTTTGCCATACGTTTAGCAGTTAGTGTTAAACATACCTATTAGAACAAATAGTACAACTGTTATTAAAACAATTAAAAATATGATTAGTCACTTTCATTGTGCTTGATTTAAATAATAAAAAAATGTCATAAAAATGAAAGTGTTAACTTTGATTAAGCTAAAAGAAGAACCGTCATGGCGATTTTTAGGTACAGTACTCACAGTAACTGTTGCAAGGAGACCCTCAGGCACATTGGCAACAATGATTCCAATAAGGAAGATAACAGCTTCAAGCCACCCATATCCAAGAATAAGTGACAAGATGAAGAAAGAAACGCCAAGAAAAACAGCCACACCAGTAATAATGTGGATGAAATGTTCAATCTCTTTGGCAATTGGTGTCTTCCCACCCTCAAGACTTGAAGCAAGAATAGCAATACGACCCATGACTGTGTAATCACCAGTGTTGATAACGATACCTTTGGCAGTGCCTGAAAAAGATTTTTGTTTAACTGAAATGTACATCTGATGAAGCATCTTTTTGTTTCGTAACGACTACAAAAGCTGAGGTGAATATTTGTACCTTCCAGGCAATTTGTGGAAAAGAACACGATATTCCTTGTCTCTAGAGGATTTTCATTTGAGAAGTCAGGAGTACGAGTTTGAGGCTCAGATTCTCCAGTAAGAGAGGAATTGTCCACCTGCAAGGGCACAAGTACATATATTTGTCCTCAATTGGCTGCAGTTAAGCTTTTGTTAGTCTTTCTCTATTCAACTAATTTTTAAATTACCTTTAAAATATTGTTATGGTAACTATTTTTGATACATGGGGAAAGCACACACTCCTGTGCACACTTGTTATTAAGTACTAAAAGTTCATTCTATTGCAACAATAATATGTGCAATCTGATTGGCTAATAAGCTGTCTGTAATTTCCCAGTCGGGACTGGTTACCCTGGGTTTACCCTTGGGCACAATGTCCATGCTTGCCACGATTCAAAAAGCACAGAGCTCCATGATTTATGACTATGCTAGGAGCACAATTTGGGTATAAAAAAGAGGTTGGGTGCACCCAAGAGATGAAACTTGAAGGAATCGTGTTGCCAAGTTCATCAAGATCCCCTACGATGGTGCATCAAGGTCTGTTACACTCTGTTAAGGTCTGTTAAGCTGTACTGAGCTGTACTGGAACTATTCCAGGTTCTATCACGACTGGCATCAAATTGTAATGCATCATAATTGTGACAAAATTTTTGACAGTCAAAAATTTTGCCATGATCAGCACGATCATCATAAATCCACCAAGGTCCCTCAAGATCATCACAATTTAATCGCACAACCCCCCCCCC
>JAQMYF010000009.1:19425208-19442149 GCA_030014195.1 Neosilurus mollespiculum | reverse complement strand
CCCCCCCATACTCATAAAAAAAAAATAAATAAAAAAAAAACAAAAAAAAACAAAACACATACAAGCACACTCATCACGATTTTGTCAAATCGTGGAAATCGCGGACATCGTGACCCCAGTATAAACCCAGGGTTAATAACCGTTTATTGGCCTGCCAGCACTTGACCAATAAACAAACTTCAGATTACGTCAAACTTTTCTCATTTCTCAAACTTTTCAAGTATCACAAAATAATCCCAAAGTTTGAGAAAGCACACAGACTGGTGTCATCAATCAATGCAAGACGCATGCACAACCAGACATAGGCATACAGTTCTAGTTCCTTTTTCGTTTCCTTTTTTGGGTGGGTGGACCTGTGTTACAACAATGCCATATAATAAATAAGTTTGTTAGTTTGGTCAGTACAGAACATTCTTGACCTCGGTGTTGATGCATTCTTCTCAGCAGGATTTTGATTTATGTCAGCAAAGGGAAGAAGCCTCAGACCCTATATTGACTAAAGCAGTGAACCATAAAGTAAAGAAATCCACTGTCTCTCATGATTCTTCCTTAGTACAACTTCACCAAGACAAATATCTTACTAAATTAGACCTGCACAGTGCTTATAACCTCATCATAATTTGCCCCAGAGATGAATGAAACACAGCATTTAGCACCACCAGGGGACACTGCAAATTCACAGTAATGCCATATGGCCTCATTAGCGCCCCCTCTGTGTTCCATTGTTTCATAAATGACGTTCTGAAACTTGTGGGGATTGGTGGGTCAGTGGTTAAGGCTCTGGGAAACTGATCAGAAGGTCAGTGGTTCAAACCCCAATACCACCAAGTTGCCACTGTAGAGTCCTTGAGCAAGACCCTTTACCCTCAACTCCTCAGTTGTATGAATGATATAAAAATGTAAGTCCTTCTGGAGAAGGGCATCTAGCAAATGCCCTAAACTACAAATGTGAATTCCATGCTACCAAGATCACATTCCTGTGACACCTCATCAGACCTGAGGATGTAGCTATGGACAAACAAAAGGTGAATGCCATCACATCACAATCAGCCACCATAAGACTGCCAGTGTTTTTTGGGGTTCTACAGAAGATTTGTCCATGACTTGAGGTTGAAAGCCAGCCCAATCATAATAATATATACAAATATACTACAAATACAAATATACTACATTCTTCTCCAAAATTAAAATGAATTGAAAAAGCCATCACTGCGTTCTAGAAACTGAAAAGGGTGCTAACATCAGCCCACGTCCCAAAACATCCAGCCCAAAGAAGCCCTTTGTGGTGTTGGTGTATGCCTCCGACACTGGGGTAGGGTACATCCTATTTCAGTAACATGGCAATGCACTGAAAGCTTCATCTGATTGCCTATTCCTCCTGCAAGGTGTCCACTGCTGATTGAAACTATGATGTGGGCGATTGGCTGGGGAGTGCAGAACACCCATTCAGTTTTCACAGCACAGACTATAAGAATCTTGAATAATTACACAAATCCAAGAGACTGAACCCATGACAAGCAAGTTGGGCTATGTCCTTCACCCATTTCTACTTTTGTACATTGCCCAGAATCAGGCAGCACAAAGGCAGATGCCCTTCATGACTGTTTCCAAACAATAACAATATGAAACACATTCTGCCAACAAAATGCTTCAAATGCTTTAAATTCAAGGGAATGGGAATTTGACCAGTATATCACTAGGTGCATGCCCAGCCAAGTTCCTACAGAATTCCCCACTGATGGCAGTTGCAGACCTTCCGAACTACGATCACACCTCACTGTCTGGACTCATTACTCTACTGTGACTGGGCACTCAATCAGCTGTACCCATGACCTGTTAAAGGGGAAAAACACTAGTGGCCTGCATTAAATGTGCCTGATCCAAAATGCCATGCAAACTTCCTAGAGGGAAATGTCATACCTCTGCACATACTGCAAAATCACTGGCCTCACATCACTACTGACTTCACTGATCTCCCTGAGTCACAATTTTGTAACAATCATGGTGGTATGCAATCATTTCTCATGCTTCCTCTGATCCTGCTATCAGGCCATCGAGACAGCAAAACTGTTGTTCAAGAGCATGGTAAAGAACATCAGCATTCTTGAAGACATTGTCTTGTGGATAAGTTGGGCATAAATGTCAGCCTAACAGCTGGTTACCATCATTAGGATAATGGTCAGGTGGAATGCCTCAATCAAGAAGTGTGAAGATTTCTGCACAACTACTGCTTTGTTGTTCAACATTACTGGGTACGCTTTCTGCCAGCGTCCAAATACACCCAAAACTCCCAGAACCATCCTACTACTGATATCACCCTGTACCAATCCATTGTAGGCTATAGCCCCCACTGTTACTATGGAACTCTTAGGACACTGTTTCGCCTGCCACAAATGGTTGGTTGAAAAGATCTGAACAAGCCTGGGAGTTGGACCACCAACAATTCACCACAGAAACCTCTCATCTACAAGACCAATGTGGACAGCTATCATGCCGACCCTCCCACCTACGAACCTGGAGACCAGGTATAGCTTTCCATACAGCTTAGTGCACAATATATGTGACCATACAAAATTGTCAAACACATCAATCCTCTGAATTACCATCTTGTTCTTGCTCCCCACAGTCATATCTCTCCTTCTTTTGATGACTCCCAGCTGAAACCAGCTATACCTAGACCTCACGGACATGAGCATGTTCAGTCCTCATGATCCTCTTTATATTGACGGCCAACCTGATCAACACATTAATGGACTCCAGGAGACAATGTGAGGACTTGGAGTATTTAGTCGACTGGAATGGTTGTGCACCTGAGGAACAATGCTGGGTTCTGACCAAAGACATCCTACATACACAGCTTACTTAAGAGTTTGACCAAAGACACTCAGACAGACCAGTTCCTCATCCCAGAGATAATTTCAAGAACAAGTTTACTCCTGTAGGTAGCTCCTTGGTAAGGTTCTAACACAACACCATCACTATTCTCACAGCCCACACTCTAGTCTTCCCAGCAATTCATTTACCAATCTCAGTCACCTAACTTCTAGTAACACTAGTAATTATGTAACTATGTCACTGGTTACATGCAATCACCAGCATAGTATGTTTGTTGCAGCAAAAAACTCCTTGCAAAGTTCACTTCCTGTGTTGGTATTCCATTACCTGACTGAGCAGTTTGAATTATCCCCTGGTTTTCTGTGTATGAGGTGTTCTAAACTTTAATATTACCGCCGCTGTGTTTGAACTTTGTCTGCCTACTAATTTACATTTCTGCCTACGTCCCTGATCATCTAACCCACACCTGCCTTTTGACTACAAGCTCAAACTGTGATTATTGTACTGTCAAAGAATGGTCATTTTGTGCATGTGAGAACAATATAACATCCTCCACAAATGTGGCTGATATGGGAAGGTTGCAAGAAAAAAGCCTCTTCTCAAGAAAGGCCACATCAAGTCTCATTTGAGATTCTGATGCCAAATAAAAAAAAGTTTTATGGTCAGATGAGACCAAAATTGAACAATATCAGGCAGAAAACCAATAAGGCTTACCATCTAAAAAACACTATACATACACTGAAGCAAGTGGGGCCGGTGGTGTAGTGGTTAGGGTGCTGGGCTCATGAATGAGAGGTCATGGGTTCAAATCCCTGTTAGACCCCCACCATGCCAAGAACCCTGGGCAAGGTCTTAACCACAAGTGTCCCTCTGTCCACCCAGCAGTATAAATGGGTACCAGTAAGAAATACTGGGCGTCCCATCCAGGAGGAGTCGAACTCCTAGTCGTTTTACGCTATGGAAACCGGGGATAAGCTCCGTCCTGATGAGCCACTAGGCTCGGTGTAAAATCCCAACAGACTTTACCTTACCTTACCCACAGTATAGCGTTGGGGTGGTAGTATTCTGTTGTGGTGGTGTTTTTCTGCAGCAAGGAGAAGCAAACTTGTAAAGATAGATGGAAAATAGATGGGATAAAATACCATCAAATTGTTCAGGAAATATTTTCCAGAAAGGTCAAAGGGAAGAAAGTTTACCTTCAGTTAGGACAATGGGCTAAAACAGACAGCAAAGTTGACCACACAGTGGCTTAAGTAGAAAAAGGTGACATGTCCTTGCATGGCCAAGTCAGAGCCCAGATTTAAACTCTATTGAAAATCTGTGAACAGTTCTGTGAAGAAGAGTGGGCAAATATTGCATAGTCTGGGTGCACACAGTGAAATATCCCAGCAGACTCATGGCTGTAATCATAGCAAAAGTTGGTTCCATGAAGTACTGCAACAAGCGGGTGATCTTTTAGCTACCTAAGTAATTATTTATTTATTTATTTATTACGTTTTCTAGGCTGTTGCTATTATATCGTTCACTTGGATGTTATAGGTTGCTTTAATTAAAATAGAGCTGGGGGAAAAAATGTGAATATTTAAGGAATGGTCATGCATATTTTAATGACAAACCACAATGACAAAAAAGAATTTGAGCACATTACTGTGGAAGAAGTGGTAAATGCTTTCTTACTTTTTGTAAAATAAGTTGCAAGAAGTAAACATTAAATGTGTATGTATTTTGAAAAAACAAACTAACAAACAAATATTAAAACAGTAAAATTCATGAGGTAGTGTAGCAAATAATTTGCTGTTGTATTGTTTTGAGTGCAATACAGGCAATTTTTTTTTTTTTTTTTTTTTTTACAAATGTTTATTTTTAGTTTGGCAGCACAGCACATAGTCGTTGGCCCATACGGTTTAAAACAACTTGTATATAAAATACGATTTCGAACAACTTGTATCTGTTTCTTTCTAGATCACTCACTCACTTACTTTTAGTAAGTTATCCTGGTCATGTTGGTACCTATCGTGTTCTATCAGAGAACCCAGAGGAAACCCGTGTGAACATGTTAAGATCATGCACAGCACTAGCCAAATCAAAATTATTAGACTTGACTGGGCTTATGTTCCTTTACATATGAAATTTTTTTCTAATTATTTGTGAAACTTGTGTTACCTTGCATCCACAAGCAGCAATAATGCGCAGATCAGCAGGAATTCTATCACCACCTTTGATTTCCACCAAGTCACCAACTACAACCTCTTCAGCATTAATGCTTGTTCGCTCACCATCACGAATAACCAGAGCTTGCTATATAAGAAAAAAATTGTTAATTTAAGGCTGAAATATAAACATTTTAAATTACTTTTTATAGCTTTTTACAATTTTACATGGGGAACAAGATTCTTGAAGGAGTCCATGATCTTCGAGCTCTTAGCTTCTTGGTAGTATGAAAAGCACCCAGTAATCAACACCACTGTGGCCAACACAACTCCCAGGTACAGCTATATAAAATAGATAAATGTTATTATTTGGTTCATTAATATGCATAAAAAAATATTATGAGTTATACAGACTAAAGAAAAAGTAATGTTTTTTACATTATCATTTTCTGGTTCATTCTCAGTAGTAATCTGAATTGCAAAAGCCAAGAAACAAAGAAAAGCTCCAATCCACAGTAGAGTACAGAATCCACCAAAGAGCTGTTTACAGAATTTAACCCATTCCGGGGTGGTGGGAGGAGGTGTCAGCACATTGGGTCCATCGCGTTCAAGGATCTCCTTTGCTCGGGAACTAGTCAAACCCTTCAAAAACAGGAAATTAGTTATTTATTGATGCTGTTACTTTTTGGTTAAATGCTTGAAGACAACAGAGCCAATCAATTTTTTTAATCAGTAGGATGAAATATTTTGTAAAATATAGCAGTCATAGCTTTACTACAGTGCCGTGAAAAAAAGTCCTGATTCCTGATTTTGTTTGCATATTTATCACACTTAAATGTTTCAAACTGATTTTAATATCTCACGAAGTCAAATGCAGTTTCTAAATGCAGATTTTATCTATTAAGGGGAAAAAAATCCAAATCTATCTGACCCTATGTGAAAAAATAATTGCCTCCAGAACCTAATAACTGGTTGTGTCACCCTTGGCACTAGTAACTGAAATCAAGAGTTTGCAATCACTGGTGATGAGTCTTTCCATTGCTGTGGAGGAATTTTGGCCCACTCTTCTTCACAGAATTGTTTTAATTCAGCCATATTGGAGGGTTTCCGAGCATGAACTGCCCGTTTAAGGTCACTCCACAGCATCTCAGTTGGATTTAAGTCCGGGCTTTGCACTTCTTTGCACCACCTTTTCAGTGTTTAATTGTGTTTTTATCCTATACTTACACGGTCAATGTCGGTGCCATATTTACGGTGCAGTTCATCTAAGGTTAACTTGTGATCATCCTAGAAGAATTCATTTAAATAAACATCAGTCAAACAATAAATATTCTATTAAACATTCTTTATCATTCTACTTTTGAAACAAAGATATAGATACAGTCATATAAAAGTAAATTCATATTCTACAATTTTGATATTCTTTAATACATTTTAAAATTCATAGATTTTTGTATATCTGATTTTTTAAAAATAATTTTGTATATTTGATTTTTTAACATTTTATAATTTTTTTAATTAAATTTCTTTTTTTATTAACTCTCACCAGATCTACTTCTTTCTTAAGTTCATTTATGTCCTTCCTCTTTTTCTTCTTTTTCCCTCCTTCTTCTGAAGTTGCTGTCACCATGTATTTATCATTCCCATTCTAAACAAAATGTAAAAAACGTAATCATGTAAAATTTTTATTCTCAGTCTAAAAACATAATTAAATATCAATGACCAAAAAAAAATAATAATAATAAAATAAAAAAAAATCAATGGTAATGTAATCCACTTACCCCTAACCCCATTTTAAGTTTTGTCTAGTAACTGATCACTATGTGCTTGAAGAAACCTTACAAAGAAACCTTTATAGCTTATGAATTCATCAGTCTGAAAGGGAGGAGTTTTGGTCAAAATTAGTGGTAAGTCATTTTAGTTCCTCCATAGCAACCAAGCAGTTTCCCAAAACATCTGGGAAAGGGGTGGAGTGTTTGTGGAAAAGTATTGTAGATACACAAAGGGTCCATACAGGTAGGTAATTTAGACTCTTAAAGTTTGTTTACACAGTAATATACCATTATTTCTCCTCAAAATTATCCAGGTATTTCTTAGAATACATTAACATCAATCGCATCAACAAACTCTAGTAGTTTTTCAGTTAATATGTAGAGTAGTTTTTAGGATATAATATGTCAACATTTTGTTCAGTAAGGCTTTAATTAGGGGTTGTTTTTATATGCTTATAAGAAACTAACATAAAGCTACATCCGCACACTTTATGGCAAAACATTTACAGCATCTGACTATCACACCCGCCCAATTATAGTAAAACATAAGTACATCCCATGGAAATTGGTGACTTTGTCAACATATTTGAACAAGCAAACCTCTCACTTTGCCTATATAAAAAGGTGATATACTTCACTAAGGGGCGGCATGGTGTTGCAATGGTTAGCACTTCCATCTCGCAGCAAGAAGGTCCTGGGTTTAAGCCCCATGCCCAGCAAAGGAGTTTCTGTATGGAGTTTGCATGTCCCCCCCTGTGCTCACCTGGGTTTCCTCCAGGTACTCTGGCTTAGTCCTACAGTTCAAAGACACACACACATTAGAGTATAAAATATTCTCAATCGCCCCTAGGTGGCCCAGCAATGGTTTGGTGAGGCTTTTGGTGTGTACCCTGCCTTTACCCGGAGTCAGTTGGGATGGTGATGGGAAAAGTGCTTTGGAATATTAATAAAATTAAATACTACAGCAAATGGCAGGGAAATGTGACATATTATAGTTATTTTAATAATCTAAATAAACAAAAACTAGATAATTCACATCAAGGAATAACCACACCCTTACATTTAGCTTTTCCATGAAATGAACATCAGGTGTTACAGATTAGGTGCCATTGATTAAAGCCCGTGCAGGTGGAACCATTTATACTTAATGATGTTGTTTAGGTTCTGGTGTTCTCTTTTGTTCTCTCTAAGGCTATTTATGAAAAAGATGTGGATGCTTATGACTCTGGAAAGGGATTTAAAACAAGTGGTGTAGATTTCAAATGACTGCTAGTTTCTCCAGGATTGGCTGCCCTGGCAAATTCAGCACGATAGTAGAATATATCGCCTTTATCTGGAAGCACTGCATTTAAATATGTATTAAAAATTATTTAAAAATAAATAAATAAAATGTTATGCTTTTATACTTAAATAATGCAAATGCCATACTTCATAGCTTTCTTCATAATTTTTCAGATGGCATATTCACAATGAGTGATGGTGGCAAACCGTGAGTTTATTTCCGCAATTCTGGTTTGCAGAGTTTGTGAGGCGGATAAGAAGCAATTATTGAAAGAGGTGAAGAAAGAAAAGGAGAATTATTTAAACAAGAACCCGAATTCTATAACTTTTTTATTATTCATTCGAAATATTTGCAAAAATATTCAGACAAAATATGTAAGCAGGCAGTGTGAGATAGATGATAA
The DNA here is from genome assembly GCA_030014195.1 of Neosilurus mollespiculum. NCBI lineage: Eukaryota > Metazoa > Chordata > Actinopteri > Siluriformes > Plotosidae > Neosilurus > Neosilurus mollespiculum. Next base: position 19,433,707 of record JAQMYF010000009.1, on the reverse strand, counting down.
TTATCCTTGCCACTAGGTAGCGGTAGGTATTTGGAAGAAACTTGTGAGAGAGCTGATGCAATAGTCATGCTAGCTGTTTGTACTCTGATACATATCGCTTGTATGTATATATTTTTTTTTGTTCAGTAAAATTAATAGTAATTAAAAAAAAAAAACATTGTATGTCCCACATACGTAACTAGCTAACTAGCTAGCTAGCATCATGACTCCTTGTTAAAGACTGGGAGTTGAAGTTTGTGAACGCGTCATTTTTTTCCCCAACAGACATTCATGTTGCTGGCTAGCTAGTTAGTTAACATCAGTGAGCTCTATGAGGATAGCATGCTATACAACTAGTGCCATTTCAAGCTTTCCAGTTCATCCTAGGTACAAAAAGCAACACAATATGAAATTAAAGTATTGGATGATTTCTTTTCAAGAATTATACCTTTTTTCACCAAACACAACGTTATTGGCTTTTAGCGATGTTCAGTAAGTTGAGTTTTACAGGTCAGACCGCAGTGTTTCTGCAATCTGCTGTGGTACATATCTATCTTATATGATATTTATAAGGAGTAACATTGGTGTGTGCCAGTTGAGCAATAATTTTGCCAATTAACAAAAATGAAAGAAAATTTCTTGAATAATAATTTTTTTTTTTAAAATAAATAAATTATTATTTATTTCACTGGTGGAAATCCCTCACGCTCCCCCTTCCCCCAGAGAAAGCTAGAAAGCTTAAATTTAGATTGCATTTTATAGATGCATTATAAATGTCAAGCCTTTGGGAACATCAAAGATCTCATGATTAAAATATATTGTGAATATATTAACAAAATGATAGCAATTGAATATTGTAATTTTTTTTCTATTGTTAGAATTTTTTAAATAAATCTTTTCAACTTTCCCCATTAATTGTAGATCTTTGGACCAACCAATGCTTAAATCAAGCAAACAAGAAATTATGCATAAGTGTAGAACTAATTCGGTTATTGAAGCACATTCTTGTTATCCAGTGGACTAACTCTAATTCTTCTTTTTTCCAACAGTCTTTTGAGTTTAACCTGAATCTATGCAAAATAAAATGCATGTATGTAAAGACACTTTATAACAAATATGTTTACTGGAAAAACAAGCAAACAAACAACCCCCCCCCCCCCCCCCCCAAAAAAAAAAAAAAAAAAAAAAAAATCCAAAAAGCAATATATACTATGTGGAAAAATATATGGAGCAAGAATTATTTTTTATGAATTAAGAATTATTTTTTTATTGAAGTCATACTAACCAATAACTTTAATTTGCCTTTCTCCGGTGAGGGGGGTACTGTTGCCCTACTGATGTTTCTACGAAACGTGCTTATGTATTAAAAAAACACCATCTCATCTGTTTGAAGGGGAGGAGCTTTGAATAAAGATTAATCACAACAAAAGTCTTCCCTAAACATGTAAAGGGTGGTTGAACTGTTTGTGTACAAACATTTAAGTATTTTAGACACACCAGACGTTCATGCAGGTAGGTAATTTTAAGTGGTTGGTGAGAACCATTCAAAACCTATTCGAACAATAAAAAGTTCTTATCTCTCATTTCACTCTCTTCAATTCAGACACAACAACTTTGTGAATTAAGCTCGATGAAACTCGGTAGCCCTTATACTTTTTTTTTTTTTTTTGGTTATTTTTTGGGAGTGTGACATTCAGGTTAAAATCACACTGTCTGAACACAGATAACTTGGATATTTTTGGAAGATTAAGAAACCAAAGACAGACAAATGTTTTCAGCAACACTAACTGGAATCTTTTACACAGAGCCATAAAGAATTAATTAGGCCTAAATATTGTAAAGATTTTTTCACTGATGAATTTCACAGTGGCTGATGTAATGGCACAGTAAAGGCGGAGACAGCCCTGGCAACAAAGAGGACTATAAACATTAAAGAGGTGGTTGAGCTGTTTGTGGACAGTTTTAAGGACACAACAACTGGACAAATAAGATCCTCACTAGTAAAGAACATAGTGCTTGTGAATATACACTTTGAACAGAAAACCTATAATAATATGGGAAAAGAGTTTCTTTGGACAAATGCTGTTTACTGGTGAGTGATTTTTTTTAATGATAGAGATTGATGTTTACTCTTATTGTTTTTCATAATAATAATAATAATAATAATAATAATAAATATAATAATTTACATTATACTGTTGATTCATTCATGTTTTTTTTTTTAGCAATAACCACTGGGTATTTTTATTTGCTTAAAGATTTTGCTTGGATAATTTAGGAATTTGGATATTTCATGGGGAATCTCAGTTGTGTTTAGGTATCAAGTGCCTCATAAATGTTGCTTCCATAATTCATTTTGGCAAAAAAAAAAACTGACACAAAAATGGGACATAAGATTTTTCTGACCAGATAAAGATTCTTCTGGTAACATGACAAATGCTTTACATACACACTATTTAGTTACCTTGTTAACAGAACATTTTATGATAATTCACTAATAGAAGTTTAGTGCACCACATTAAACATAATTTTCTGTTCATTTTCTGAAGCGCTTAATCCTAATTAGGGTCGTCGGGATGCTGGCGCCCATCTCAGCCAACTCGATCACAACAGAGGACAGAGTACACCCTGGACAGCTCGTCAGGCCATTGCAGGGCAGAAACACGCTGACGGCAGTACAGCATACTCTTTACAAAAGTCAGCAATGGTTCGTTTGCATGCCTCTCACCACAGACAGTGAGAGACATGGCCAACCTTTGATAACCCAGTTAGCTGCACTGGGGGGGACTGCAGTGACAACCCGTTGACAGTGGGGCTTGAACCCATGACCTTCAGATCAGTAATCCAGTACCCTACCACCGGGCCACCACAGACATATTTACAGCAAAAATAAATAATAGTTAAGTAGTAAAGCTACATAGTGCAAAATATGGCTGTGGCATTAATTCAAACTTGCGATCTCCGGGTTGATAGTCACGCACCTTGTCGTTGCGCCAATTGAGAGCTCATGAGTCTAGGCTTCAAGAATCTTATAGATGATATGATAATTATAGATGATATGATAACTGTTTAAAATACTGGGATCACCCTTGACTCCATGTTTTCTTTTCATCTACACATTAACACAGTAACCAAATCAACTTTTATCCCCTTTATAATTTTATAATAATGTAAATCTCTGACCATCTTTCAGCTCTAAGAATGCATGAAAAAAAATTATCCATGCTTTAATTATATCCTGTCTTGGTTATTCTTATGCATCTCTGTCAAATCCACAGACAAACTGCAATTAATCCAAATCATTGTTGTTAATATGGAAGTAAAATAGTGTCAAATGTCCTCAGTGCAACATGGCACTACACGGTGGTGTAGTGCTTAACATACCACCCATGCATTCTCACACATGTGAAAACTGATCCACAGTTGTTTGGATGTCTTTCATAGAGTGTGCTACGAGAGTGCAGTCATCATCAAACAGGAGATCTCTTAAAAGTAGTTCTGCAACTTTTGTATGAGCTTTCAGGCACCAGATGCCTATAACAGGTTGCCATCTGGCCAAAACTGAAGGTGAACTCCATTATCCATATTTTGAGAAGCTATCTGCGTCATTGATGAAAAATAGATGGCAAAGAGCACAGGAGTCAAGATGCAGCCTTGTTTAGTGCCATTTGTTACTGGGAATCCACCTGAAGATTCTCCACTCTTTATTCCATCATGAAATGAGCATATGATATCAATCATTTTCTTTGTGCAGCCAAATTTGTGTAGACCAAACACCATGTATAATGTTTTGTTCTTCTCTTTAGCCTTCTCCCTAATTTTCCTCAGTGAGAAAATCATACCCACTGTCTCCCTTCCCTGCACAGTAGCCACACTGTGGTTCAGGATACACAATTGGAACTAGAATGGTAAACAGTTGTGGTTAGGATAGTTCTTGCCAATACTTTTCCAGCACTGGAATAGAGTAATATCCCACGGTGAATGTCACAGCTGGATTGATTACCTTTCCTTTTATATAGGTGGATTACTGATGAACTCTTGATGGACTGAGCCATAGAAACCAAAGAAATTGGCAAGATTCCTAACCATATGGTCACCTCCATGCATGTAGATTTTGGGTGGAATGCCATCTTGGCCTGGAGACTTGACTGAGGAGAGCTGTTTGATAGCCCTCGTGACCTCGGCTTCGCAAAGCTGGTAAGTTCTTCCATGACCATATGTTGTGGTAGCGGGTCAATTACATCATCAACAAACACTGAAGGCAGGTTTAGCAGTTTATTAAAATGTTCAGCCCAGGAAGATCTCAGAAGTCTGTAAGAAGTTGTTTGCTATCTGCTGTTAGGATTTGTAATGTAATACTAGTTCTGGGACCATAGACTAAGCATAGTCCTTCATGAAGTACTTTTGTGGCATGTCTGTCAGTTGCCTCTTACAGTTCAGTAGCTTTTTCTTCCCACCAGTTGTTCTTCATTTCTCTGAGCTTGGTTTCCAGCATGTATTTGGCTTGGAGGTATGTTGATACCTTTGATGGTTTGTTTTTCATCCATGATGTTAGCTCGAGGCAGGTTGTGCATGCTGTTTAAAAGCTGGGTGATCTGGCTGTCATTTTCATCAAACCATTCTTGAGGTTTTCTTTTGACAAAACCCAGGACATTAGCTGCAGTGCTGTAGGTGGCATTTCTTAGTTTTTTTCCCAGGCTTCTTCAGAGCCTTCAGTTTCTATAGCTACATCCTGCAGGGTTTTGCTTGGGGCTTGTTCTAGTTCTCCCTACATTGAGCAGGTGATCTTGACATCTTTGGTGTTTCTCTGATGCACATAATACTGCCAGTGCTTAGACCTGGAGTTTATCTGTGTGGTTTTATATTTGTCTGCATGTTGGAAGGTTGTATCTGTAATAGTTAGTTGATGCACACTACACTTAGAGAGGAGAAGGTGACCATTGGAATTAACTTTTCCTGGGCCATGATGACATTCCATGAGCCTAACTCATAATCTGTTGGTGTGATGTTTTCTTGTTGCTTTTATGTGTTTTGCGATCGCATGTTTGGATGATCAACCAGGTGGGGTGAACTGACAGTAATTTGAGAAGTGGTTTGGAAAGCCTATATAAAGGCTCAAAAATGTCCACTATTGTTAGTCTAGCGCACGATGTAATGCCACGTCTATCACATGAACGTTTCCGTTGGCAGTGTGTATGGTGGAGGCTGGGTTGAGCTACAGTGAGGTAACGAGGCGTACGGGCTGTACACAACCCACCATCGGAAATCTGATTGACTGCCACACTATGACAGGGTGAGTTGATGACAGGCCACATCCAGGGCAAGACAGAGAGTGGCGACTCCCGAACAGGACCGCTACATCCAGTTGCAGCACTTGCACGACCGGTTTCGCCGTGCTGTATCACCGCAAATCACCGCCTGTATCACCGCAATCGGAGGCCATACCCGATACTGATTGTTGTGACTTTTATTTATCAGGTGCCATTTTGTTTTGTTGTTTTTGATGTGCATCATTTATTCGTTCGTTTGTTGTTTTTTGAAGCCAACATGCTAAACAAATTAGCCATATTACAAAAATCCAGTTTTGGGTACCATAATAAAAATGATGTGTAAAATTATGGTCTCAAAGTTTTAATGACTGTCAGTGAAAATAAAACCCACCTGAAGACGAAAATATACAGAAGTGTTCAAAAGGTTTTCCGTTCATTTCCATTTTTCACATTACCCATGCAGTTTCACATGCAGCTTTTACAAATAGTGTTTATATGACAGTTTTGATAGATTAAAACCACACAAATTCACTGCCATATGGGGTTATATAAAACATTAATGAAGATTTTTATTATCGTTAACCCTTTGGTTACTTTTGGGCTAAGATTGTAAATGTAAAAAAAATATTTTCTGTAAATATATGGAGTAGAATACATTATATAAATAATAATTAAATCAAGATTTTATGGTTTATTTTTACATATTCTAACCGTGACAGAGGCACTCCACGAGCAGTTCATAAGTGCTGTCCTCAATGTAATCTTTTAAAACTAATTCAAAGTTTTACTGAATAAAATCACTGTAAAAAAAAAAAAAAACCTGAGTGTCTGCCACTTTGATTCAAGCATCATCCATTCGGGATGATGTCTATTTAACCATATATGGACAAATAGACATTTTTGTTTGTGCCGCTGCCACATGGTATTTGCTAACAAACAATAATTATAATCACCACAATCTCTGAATCTCTGAAAACATTGGTTTCTAACTGCATGCAATTCTGTTCTTGATTAAAGGTTTGATTTTTATTGTGTACTTTTCTTTTTTTAGCGCATGCCCTGTAATGTTCTCCCCTCTGTCTGCATTTCACTCCCTGAGTTGAGTCCTCAACTCAAGTTTTGCCACCGCTTCTCTTTTTGCAACAATGGGCAATTCTATTATCTAGTCCAGCAGGGCTTAAGGCACAACCTCGTTAATAATGCGGATTTATAATTACAAAATATAATTCCTTATTATAAATACTCTTGAGACTAATTTTGGAATCTATATAAGCCTTTTGGTGAAATGCAGTTTATCATGCCAACTGACTATGGTACGCGCAAAATGCATACTGTATAAAGTAATTACAATATGATGCAGCTTGTGATGTGGCGCAATCGGTGTGATTCAATGCAGTGCTCTGGATCAGAGCGTCTGCCAAATGCTGTAAACGTAAATGTGCAGTTAAAGGGAATTTAAACCCAAACTTAATAAAAGCTTCCATACATCGTATGTCTTTGCACATAAAAACGACCTACTGTTATCACAGACTTCTTCGTAAAAAAAGAAAGAAAAAAAAGCACACAGTGGGTCAATATTGTACAATGAAATTATACTGCAACATTGGCATGCACGTGGTTAATTAATTTGTATGTAACAGTAAATACAAAAGTATTTTGCATATGAATAACCACTTGGAGAACACACATTGGCACACCTGGAGAGCAGTTGAGGGTTAGCTGCCTTGCTCAAGGATACTTCAGCCATGGAGGTGGAGGAAGGGAAGAAACAGTCCACTACCCCGCCGCTAAACATTTTCCCTGCTGGTTCAGGAATCGAATAGGTCCCAAACCCATTTCTCTAACCATTAGGCCACGGCTGTCCCCAAATTTCCTTACACAGTCCATAAATTGGCTGTTCCAAATTGCCCCAAGGTGTGAGTGTGAATAGTTGTGAGTGTGTGTGCGTATGTTGGCCCTGCAGTAGTCTGGCGAACTGTTCAGTGTGCACCCTGCCTTCACCAAGTGTCAGCTGAGATAGGCATCAGCCTCCCCACAACCCTAGTAGGAGTAAGTGGCTTAGCAAATAATTGAGTGAGTAAGTAGTTTAATATTTGTATACTTAATATTTTTGCAATCATTTTGCCTTACATGAACCGACGGATTCACGTCTTTTTCTTGTGATTTCGCACACTCGCGAGAGTGAAACATCAATATTTTCAAATTGGCTAATACAAATTATCAAATAGATTGTAGCAGATTGCAAGTTCAAAAATGTAAGTAAAAAACACCGGATAATGAAAATATTCATACAGTATGTTCAGCACCAAAGCATGAAGTGGCAACACGGTATGGTATTCTTTTGGTGATGAGCAGTGTTTTTTCTGCACCACAAATTCCTTTTGGGATTAGGTCATAAACCCCAAAATTTGGTGTATCTGTACTCTATTTAACTTGCTATAGTTCTGTTGTCCATTTATTTATACTGAGTTACGAGTTAGGACTAATTTGGAACACCATCCCACTGGCTATCATTGAACCTGGAACATGAGCTTATTCACTGTGCTAAGTGCATCAATTTTTTTTTTAATGGATCCAGGCTAAAGAATAAAAAAAGAAATAAAATATACAAAAAAAAAAAAAAGAAAAAAAAAAGAAATGTGTTTTATAAACTAAATGGACCACGACTATTGCAGGTTTCGCAACCCTGTAACAGCAGGATTATTTTCTCCTTAGTACAAGCACAGGAATGTCGACCTACAACACAGGTTATTACGCTAATTGAAATATATTATGAAAATGTGTGGACAGCTGATCATCAGACCCTTAATGTGGTTCTTCCCCAAACTGCTGTCACAGTTTTGACACATACCATAGTGTACAATGTCTTTGTATGCTACTACTTTATGAATTCTCTTCACTGGAACTAAGAGGCCCAAACATTTTCGAGCATGACGGTGCCCCTGAGCACAAAGTGAGGTGTATGAGGGCATAGCGTACCAAGTTTGGTGTGGAAGAAATGTGCACCAGGCCTACTTGTCCATATACGTTTGGCCATATAGGGCATGTAAAAGTTTTCTGTGTATTTATTTATTTGCATTTCTGGAACAAGTTTGCAGTTTTTGAACAGTTATAATTCAGTTGTTTCAATGCCAGCTAGGCTTTTGAACATACTGGATAATTTTATGTGTAACACTTCTACTACTACTACTACTACTACTACTACTACTTCTACTACTACTACTACTACTACTACTACTACTACTACTAC
>JAQMYF010000009.1:19395319-19406770 GCA_030014195.1 Neosilurus mollespiculum | reverse complement strand
ATAATTTATTGCAGTGGCGATTTTTCTAGTAAAAGTCTGTAAAGTGTCTGTGTGCAAAAGTGACAAGTGTCTGTAAATGTGTCGCATGCATACTACGATAAATCAGCAGAGTGTCTATTTTTCTTAAAATCCAAAAAACAAAACAAACAAACAAACAAACAAACAAACAAACAGAAAAAAACCCCTGTAATCACTGACGTGTTAAATTTGCGAGATACTCTACAACGCATAATGATTATATAATGACACAATAAAACATGCTATTCGACAACATTATGATTTTGCATTCTAAGAAAATGTATTTGATTTTAATGTAGGTTTGTTTGTAGAACATGCAAAGATTTCTAAGCATGTTGTTCCTAATAGCAGTGTGTTAGATTGGGTCTGCTCTATATGACGTCCTCTGGTATGAATATAAAGCATAAATATAGATAAAAAATGACTAATTAATTCAGAGGTCTTTGACTTCTAAAACTCTGTAGAGCTATGCATTTAAATACACATTAGAAATGTCCTTTATACACGTATTGGAAGTCTGTTGCTAAAGATGTTGAAACACACAAAATTGTATTAAACTGTAGGACCTTGCTAGGGCCTTACGTGACATTACAGTTTTATTTGGCATTTTTATTGATTCTGCAGCTAAAGTATTATAGAATATGATCAAATATTTACAAAGACAGATTAATTCTAATAATAGACTTTTGCCAATATGCAATCTTTGATGCAGAATTCACTCTATTACCTTATTGCAAATGAAATTTTTTTAAATGAATTTAATTAATTATTCGTTAATTTATTATCCGAACCGCTTAATCCCAACTAGGGTCATGGGGAGGCATCTAAGTCACCTCTGGGCGAGGGCAGAGCACACCCTGGAAAGCCCGCCAGGCCATTAATTAACTTGTTCTTTATAAATAAAAAAACCAAAAATTTAAGAAGCTTATCCTTTCCTTTTCCCTATGACTCTATTTCTTGCTGCCACTGTAATAATATTACCCCTTATCTCCCCTTTGCAAATAATTGACAATAACTTGCTTCTTTTACTGTTTGGACTTAAAAATACACGTTGAATTAAAAAAAAAAAAAAACCAGTTCACTTGGAGCAAATGGTAGGTCTCCTGCATCAATCTTTTATTAATTTTGTGTTATTATGTAAATATTTACAAATCCAAACCAAAGTCAAAATTTCCAACATACAGAAATGTTGATTATCTGTATACATGCATGTGTATTTTGAAAGGCAGTAACTGTGACAAGTGCAAGTGTGCTCTTAACACAGCTCAATTTCATTTAGTAGCACCTCTAAATCTCCATGAAAGGCAAAATAAAAGAGATATGTTGAAGAACATATCTTGGGACCAGTGGCATAATGGTTAGGGTGCTGGGTTCATAATCTAGTGGTTGTAAGTTCCCGCCAGACCTCCACCATGCTAAGACCCCTGGGCCAGGTCTTAAACACAAGTGTGCCTGTCCACCCAGCACTATAAATAGGTATCGGTAAATACTGGGAAGGTAGCCTGCAATGGACTAGTGTTCCATCCTTGGAGGGGGGGGTGCTAACATCATACTAGCAAAACTAGGAAATGCCACTGAGGGTTTTATGAGTCATCAAACCATTTAAGAAAAGGAAAAGGAAGAGACAGGGGTTTTGATGTTAAAAAAAAAAGATACTTTTTTGTTTGTTTGTTTGTTCTTTTGACATCTGTTGTGCATATAATAAAATATAAACAAACAACTAACACAGGAACACATGATTAAAGCCTGAAAAAGACTGTGTGTGTGTGTGGGATGTCTATAATAATTGTGTGAATCTTATTTTTAGAATATGACACTTATCTATCATTTGTACTTTGATGCCCAGCCAAGGACACAGGAAGACATGGCACGCAGAAGAGGAGTGGACGTGTTTAGTGGAGGTGGAGCCTGTGTTTATATTGCACACATACCATTTGACCTTGACTTTTGTCCTATTGAAACTTTCCTTCAAGCAGATAATGCTGTTTCATGTTAAAGGTTTTCTTGCTTATTTTCTTTTTTTAACAGTAGTTGTGCTAATACTGAAAGCAGTGACTCAGTAAAAGAAGGTTATTTCCTCACTCCAGTAACTTGCTGCCACTAAAATAGATTTAAAATTTCCATGTGCATGTCTTATATAATCTAATACTTTTTTATAATATCTCCTCAAATGACTTTTTAACACTCACGCAAGTATTTTATAAGCCTCATTCTGGAAAAATGTCCATAATTTTTTTTCTTTCTCCCTTCTTAATAAGGTTATAGATACTTATCAGCATTCCTTTACATACAGGACAGGACCCCTTTCTTAAAGCTCCTCTGGCTCATAGTGTTCCAAAACAAACTTGTCTGTGTATATAGAAAGCTGTAATCTGATGTTTTTGTGCTTGTTCATGACCCCGGAAATGGTGGCCTCTGTTACTTTTTAGAGATCTTCATAGAGGTCTTTAGGACAAAAGGAAGGAGTCAAATATCAGTCAAGTTGTCAGTATATTAGTTACACACACTGACCTTACATCATTTCATGTAAACCTTTTATATAGGTCATTTTGTAGTTATATCATTACTTTATAAGTGCATGATTATTAGGCGTTTCTGTGATGGCACTCTCTGTGCCTGTGTGGGTTTCCTCCGGGTACTCTGGTTTTCTCCCACAGTGCAGAGACATCAATATTAGACTAATTGGCTGATCCAAATTGACCCAGGTGTGGCTGTGAGTTTAAATGGTTGTGTTGGCCCTACAGTGGTCTGGCAAGCTGTTTAGTTTGTACCCTGCCTTTATTCTGCCCAGTGTTGGCTGGGATGGGCTCTGGCGCCGGAGCTTATCCCCGGTTTCTGTAGCGTGGAGTTCAGCTCCTCCTGGATGGGACGTTAGTCCATCGCACGTTACATTCCCAGTATTTTTACTGGTACCATTTACACTGTTGGGTGGACAGAGGCACACTTGTGGTTAAGACCTTGTCCAGGGGTCTCAGCACGGTGGGGGTCCAACAGGGAAGTGAGTGAGTGAGTGATGATTATTGTCATCTTTTAATACAGTTGTTACTATCTAATGTAAACAGAAAAAGGATCACTCCAAAACCTCAATATTAGTTGGCTGCTGGACAATTCTCAATACTACCGGATGATTGACATTAATGAAGTCATTAAGAACTTTGAGGGAGAAATTTCTGTATATCTGTACTTGTAGAGGGGGGTGGGGGGGTGGGGGGGGGGAGCACACCCTGTGGCTTTATTGATGACAGTACTCGGGCACTTGAGAAAATGAGTTGTCATTTTGTTACGCTTCATTGCACATGTGTAGGTCACTTTGTAAAAGTGGATCAAATGCAGTTTGAACAAAACACAATGTGTATCTGTACAATTTGAGGAGTGGTTTGGAAAGATTATATAAAAGCTCACAAATGTCCACTATTGTTGGTCTAGTGCATATCATAATGCCACGTCTTTCACGTGAACAACGTCTCCAGGGAATGGGTATGGAGGAGGACGGGTTGAGCTACAGTGAGGTAGCGAGGCGTATGGGCTGTACACAACCCACCATCACAAACCTGATTGTATATTGTATATATATATATATATATATATATATATATATATATACACACACACACACACACACAATTTCCCCCCCGAAAAACCACGCTCAAAACCTCGGAAAAACACCCCAGACAACATAAAAACGACACAGAAGGCGATTATTTGTTAGAGGCTGTGGTTGTGATTGTGAGATTGGTTTAGTTCTGTTTGAAATAGTTCTATTTTCTAAAGATTTTTGGAACTTCAAGGCTGCTGTTCTATAGACAGTTGTTCAGAGTTGCAGAGTTTAATACATGTTAAATGTGCGTGTAAAAGGATGGTCATCTAGGGTGTATTGTACGTTTTCAGTCACTTTACCTGCATTTAGCTTTAAAAGCTTTTGGACTTCGACAGTCACCTCATTTCTCTATTAAAAAAAAAAAAAAAAACGTGTTTCGCATTTAGGCTTTTAAAAAGGTTTGACAAGAAACCAGGAATTAATTTTATCCGTCCTAACCATTATGAGAAGTTTCCACAGACTCCTGAAGGTATTCCATACCAAAAACAAATCACTGGATATATTCTGAATAAACGGGGCAGTGGTGGCCCAGTGGTAGGGTACTGGATTATGAATTACTGAAGGTCCAAGGTTCAAGCCTATCACTGAGTTGTCACTGCTGTCTCCCCAGTGCAGATAACTGGGTTATCAAAGGCCTGCCATGTGTCTCACTGTCTGTGGTGAGAGGCATGTAAAAGAACCATTGGTGTTGTTTGTAAAGTGGAGGCTGCATTGCCGTCAGCGTGTTTCTGCCCTGTGATGGCTTGGCGAGCTGTCCAGGGTGTACTCTGCCCTCGCCCAGAGTCGGCTGAGATGGGCACCAGCCTCCACGTGACCCTAATTAGGATGAAGCAGTTCAGAAAGTGAATTAATGAATTCTGAATAAACTGGTTGTGATGGATTGTGAGAAATATAGTCAGCTTCATTTCAGTGTTTTTAAACAATGGAAATTGGTAGTCTGTGTGTGTGTGTGTGTGTGTGTGTGTGTGTGTGTGTGTGTGTGTGTAGTTGTTCAGCTATAGCTATAGCTGTGCAGTATGTATGACAATTCAGATTTAGACTAGAGTGACGATTTCTCCAGTGTGTGGAAAATACCTATACTGCGTCCCAATGCATCACAACGGCACCTTTTCCATTCCCACTTCATATCTGGCACAGTTGCTAAAAATGTTTACCTCTACATCTTTAGAAACTTTAGACCGCCTAAACTCTACCAAATAGGTTCCCTTATAAGTGAGAATTATTTGAAAGTAGAACCCTTTAAATGCTAAGGAGCCTTATTTATTCAGAAAACCACTAACAAACCTCTTTTACTTAAATAAGTGCCTTTGACAAGCAGGACATTTAAGCTGCACAAGCTGGCAGATGTTGTTGAGAATAAAAAGGTCAATGTTTCCCAGAATTTTATGTTGTTTTATCCGACAAGCCGAGCATGTTCTCCCAGTGGTGAGGGAGGACCTGTGGTGTGAATCAACATACTGAGCAGACATGACATTCCAAATGCACCTCACTACTCTAGCTATGTTTGTTCAGATGGAGCGATGTGCTTTTCTTCTCGAACGCTGATTCTTCTTTTTCTGAAAAGCCATTGCTGCCATGTAAAATAAAAATGCCATTCACCGAATGAAAAATGTGCTGCAATATGTTTTATTATTCAGTAGTCAGGGGCTGAGTTCTGTATACGTACACATTAAATAATATAATTAGAAGTTCCTAATAAGATCTTTGTGAGTTGTGTTTCTTTTCTGTTCAAAATTAATTACTGTACTGATGTTAAATCTACAAGTCCACATACACTATATGACCAGATGTATGTGAACGCATGAGCATCACACCACCTCTAACTGATTGACATGCCAGTGTCGCACCATCTCTTTCACAAACATGCTAAAATGTCCTTATTAATATATAGATTTAGGCAATGCCTAAAATCGGAGCTCCTACATGATTTCCCTCACTTTCGTGGGAACTCTCAGACCCCGTACACGTAGCCTACGCATATCGAGATGAATTCATTTTAATAACTTGTTTGTAGAAGGGAATAAAAATGAGGGAACCAAAATCACAATCCTAGTCTCAATATGAAAGGTACACCGTTTTCAATAACACAAGGATATGATTAGTTGTTTATTTATTTCATGTCATTAACGATGACGTCATATCACTTGACCGGAGTATTATACGCCTTTTGTTCTCTATATTACTCTCTCCCAGAACATTTTTCTCACGTTTTTCCTTTTTTGATATTACATTTTTAAAGAATAATACAGAGTTCCCATGTGTAGACGTACACCTGAAGGACGGAGGTCAGAGGGCCGGACAGACGCCATAGGTTTTTCTTCACTTTCCAAAACCACCTCAATGGTTAGACACTTTTTCCTTATCAGTGGTGCTTCGCTCGCGCGTCATGACTATTAACTTAAAGATTAGGCGAAATCTAAAACCTAATTTTATCTGCTCACTTGTGAAATATTATCGGCAGCCACTTCTTGGCCCAGGAAGGTTGATGCCTGCTGCACCTGCCTACCCTTAAAGGGGAATTAATCACAAATGTAATAAAAGCATGAATGAAAAGTTTATGTCTGTATCCGATATGCTTATCCGACATATCCCCACAGTACAGCTAACTGGGTCAGCGTTGCTGACTTTCGTAAAGAGTAGGCGGCGTCAGTGTGTTTCTGCCCTATGATGGCCTGGCGAGCTGCCCAGGGTGTACTCTGCCCTCGCCCAGAGTCGGCTAAGACGGGCACCAGCCTCCCCGCGACCCTAATTAGGATTACGTGGTTCAGAAAATGATAAACGACATATTCATATTTGATATACTTAAAAAAACCTTCGTGGAAAAAATGAGTCATAAATCCTCACGGGGAAACCACTGTACTGGGAAAAGTGGTACATGACTGATGTTGATGAAACGGTAAACACTAAAGTGTTGTGCATTAAATGCACTGAGGTATACACCATGCATTCATGTACGAGCAGACGCCTGTCTGATGTATGAAAGTGAAATGTGGAATTATGTGCAAACGTGCCCAGATTTATTTTACTTTATGTTCATTTTACTTTATGTTCATTTTACATCTGATTTGTTAGTTTAAAACCTGCATACTGTTATTTTTGTTGTTATGCTTCCCTGACACATACACATCCTACTCTCGAGATTTTCAAACTCTTGGGAGAGTGAAACGGACTACAAATGGCAGCTTTTTCAAACAGGCTGATGCAAACTATCGAATCCATTTAAGCAGATTGCAACTTTGAAAAGTAAGTCAAAACCAACTGATAATGAATATATACATATTTTCAGTGTAACAGGAAAGTTTGGGAGGCTTTACTTTTTCCTTTTTTTTTTAACAAGTCAGTTTTAGTATTTAAAAATTGGAAACTTAACATTTGTATTTGTTAGTATTTAATATTTGTTTGTAAATATATAAAGCATGGAAACGTAGTTAATAACGCAAGTGTGGTAACCGTGATATTAAGTGGGCTTTACGGCGTGTAACAGCTACATCAGAACCTTAAATATGCATTAATTTTGCTACCTGAATGTCACAGATCACTGCTTCCATAATATTTATGAATTTCAAGCAAATAGGCTTCATTACCTCCACTTCAATGAACACTAACAAAACATTAAGACTTAATAAATGTAGTCAGCTGGCCAGCCTAAGCAAGCTAAGCATGAAAACTTACCTCATTATATCTCACTTACATGATTCTACTCGCATAGCCAACTGTAGCATTGTTTCATTCTTAAAACCTTTTATACGTTTGGAATTTTTTGTACGTTTTTTAGCGTTACTATGCTACACTTTCGGTGTCTAGTGTATTGTAGTCAACAAATTTGACTGAAACCTTATATTTTGGGGGTGGGGGTTGGGGTGGAATCATTGGGGGTGGGGGGGGGAATAAATAAACAAATAAACTTTGGTTCCCCAAAGTACAGACACAGGGGGTGATCCATCACAGTCATTTTTTTTTTTTTTTTTGTCTGAACTGATGTTCTTATATCTTGCACTTGGCTGTTATAAGCTGCACTGAGTAAATACAGCTGGATTTTGTGTGTGTGTGTGTGTGTGTGTTTTTTTTCTTTTTTTGTGGGGGTTTGTTGTGAGTAAGTGTGAATATTTTAGAAGCCGTAATCCTTTTCTATACCCACTGTAAATATCTTAGGATGTCAGAAAACATCACTGGTTGTACTGTTTTTTTTACAACATGCATGACCCTGTACACACCTGGTTTAGAGGAGTGGGGAATGTTCCAAGATTCTTCCGACTTCTCACATGCAAGGCGCCCTGTGATGCTCTTGCATTCCATCTACCGAGTATTGCTACATGGAGTAGACTCTAGATTAACTGCAACCCAGACAATAGATACTGAAGATAAATACCAGAATGAATATACAGATTGTATGGGCAATGGTACAGAGTAGGGTCCATTATTTGATGTGTGTTAGAGTTAATGTCTGTGCAGGGTTTCTTTGTACACTGCCACTGTGTTACTGGAAGTGAGTGAGTAATACACAGAGACCCATTTCCCCCTGCGGGCGAACATACCTTTTTACTCATTCATGCATGCGCAATGAATGGAGTTGTTGTGGGGGGAGAGATGTGGATTGTGAGCCATAGAGATTGAATTAACCTTTCTCTCCAGGAGCATCCCCCAGAGGTACGCAAATCATATGCAAACATGAAAATACCTGATGAAGCATGAACGAGTGATTTCTTTTGAATGAAACATACTACCAAATACCTAGGAAAGAAAATAATAAATATTCTCTTCTCAGTATTTTGGAATATCACAAATACAAAGAATTTTAGTAATCCTAACTGACCTAAAACAGGAAAAGTTTAGTCTGATTTAAGTCAGACTGTGAGAAAAAAATGTTTTTTTATTTATGTAAACTTCTGGTTTTAACTGTAACACTAATAGGCTGTGACCCGCAGCAGATCACTGACGCACTGGACCCTGAGCTGTAAACTCTGCTATATTTTCTCTCTTCTCATGCTGCTGGAATCCCTATAGATTACAATAGAGGACAAGAAGAATACAGGTCCGGAACGTATCTTATGATAGCTCTGTCCTCAATTTCCCTGTCGTCCCAGACTTTGTGAACATCGCAAAAAGCCGATAAATATGTGTTTGGTGGGTAAAAAAGTTTTGTTTTTTACACACACACACACACACACACACACACACACACACACACACACACATACATACAGTAGAGTGCAGTGAAGATTATACACCACCACTTTTGTCTAAAAGAGCTCCTAATAAAAAGAAGCACAAAATTACTTCTGTATAATTTTTTGTTGAAAATGTATTGAACAATGTTATTGTAGGCAAAGAGAACCAAAAAAAAAAAAAAAAGAAAATCATTCCGACAAGAATATTGAGGTAAAAGTATGGCTAATAAACAAAACCACTCATTCATTCATTCATTTTCTAAGCCACTTAATCCTAATTCAGAAAAACTGAAAGGTGTCACAAATTTTTTAAATTTTTTTTTTACGTTTGCATAGCATGAATGAAATTCAAACTATATGGAACAGTTTAGCGAGTGAAGGAATTAAAAATGCAGTGATGATTATACACTTAACATGAAGATCAATCAGAAACCAAGTGCTATTCAAGTACCATATTTATTTAATACTGGATCATATTGATGAGAAGAAGTAAACAAACAACAGTATATAGTAATAACAAAAATAACAGTCTCTTTTTTGAGAAAAAAAAAAAAAAGTCAATATTGTGGCCACCCTTTACTTTGATTACAGCATTTAACCTTTGAGGCACTGTGTTCACATTTTTAATTTCCTCACTCGCTAAACCGTTCCATATGGTCTGAAGTCCATTCATGCTATGAAAAAGTAAAAAAAATAAACATTTGTGACACTTTTTTGCACTTTTAAAATCTGCACACACAAAATTGGTATTTTCAGTGTTTTTGTTTATTAGCCATAGCTTCGCTGGCAGGCGACACAACAATAAAGAAGCATGCAAAATGCTTCAAACGTTACAATTTATTTCAGTACATTAATTGATTATAAAACAGGCTTCACAATGTAATATAAAAGTGTGTAGTTTAAAAAGGTAGAAAACATTGACGAGCTTCAAATAAATAGACGAAACCATCTGTTCTTCATCAGTAGACTTGTTAATGGCACCACCAAATGGCTGTGTGGGGTGTTGCCGTACATCTCTGGGGAGACAAAGGGAAGTTTTATTGAAATATAACTGGGTTGAGGGTTATGAAAATTAAAGCACCAACAGGAAGCTGTATGAACCACAAACACAGCCATATTTCTACCCACATAATGCATTTACACAAACATAAATACTCTGGGTCGGCCCCGGGGTCTCTTCCCGGTCGGACATGCCCGAAACATCACACCAGGGAGGCATTCTAATCAGATGTCCGAGCCACTTCAACTGGCTCCTCTCGGAACAAGCGGAAGAAGATGAATGAACATAAATAATACACAAATGTAACACACCTTGACATATCCCATTATTTGACATGGCTTGCATCAGCCATTTGTTAGTTTCTGTCTGTTACTGGCCTCTAGGGGACACCCTGTGAAATGACCCCCTTTTTCAGAACAGTTGCCTTCCAACAATTGTTTTTCAGCTACATCACACTCACATGACTATTTGTTAAAAATCAAATGTAAAGAGAAGAAAAAATTTTTTTTTTTTTAAATATTACCATAGTACATCTGATCAATCATTAATTGCAAGAGTACCGGTGCATCAGGCGCTGTGGATGATGTCTGAGTTGCTAAACAACCAGCAACTCCAGGACCAGGAGCAAGCAGGGCTATCAATCTCATGCATTAAAATGGAAAAAATAAAACAAAATCCTTGCTTTTATCGTCTGTTTTTCTTCTGTTACTGTGTGGTACATACACCAACACGAAGGTTAGAATGAGTCCGTCCTGCTAGGGTCACCTCAGCTTACTATCAACTATTTTAATTTCAATCTGTGTTGCTTTTCTTGGAACAGCTAAAACGAACCGAAGAGCCGGCTAGCATCAGCATGCTAAAGTAAGCAGCTCAGGGAGTCTTGACGGCCGGTGTGAAGCAATATGCTGCCAGGTGGCTCTAGGGGCTATGCTGCTGGAATAGTGCTTAGAGGCTTCTTCCCCCCAACACAAGAAGACACAGGCCTGATCCTCGGAGTTGGCGGATGAATTTATATTTGGTAAAAAAACAAACAAACAAAAAAACAAAACTTCTTCAAAATAACTAGTTGTTTGCTGCATAAATATTACCTAAAACATAACCACATTTTCACACTCTGTCTATGTAGATAAAAATGAACCAGAATAAACAAACTGCAAAAATAGTATACTATATACACACACACACAAATATATCTGTGTGTGGAGGTCCAGGCTATCTCTCCAAAGGTGGGCAAAGGTGACTTCCACCCAGAACATTCTTACTGTGAGGCGGATGTGCTAACCATAATGCCAGCTTGCCACCCATGGATAAAATACCATTTATTTAACAAAGCAAACATTTCAAATCTGGTATTCAGGAACATCAGCAATCAAAATACATTATCCTGAGTGGATAATGCTTCAATTAAAAACGACGGACACACAGTCTGTCAGGGTCATCAATATCCTACTTTAAAACAAGTATTTTAGTGTTTCTCTTTAGTGTTCTCCACTAGTATTTTGTTTCTATCCCACTATGTGGGTGTGTATATATATATGTGTGTGTGTGTGTGTGTGTGTGTGTATACTTTTCAGAGTCAGTTAAATCTCCTTTTTGGCCCATTTTCCCTGAGGAGAAGAATCTGCCTAATAATTATGCACACCTTGATATCGGGTGTTGATCTCCTT
>JAQMYF010000009.1:19375345-19392396 GCA_030014195.1 Neosilurus mollespiculum | reverse complement strand
CACACAGAGACACACACAGAGACACACACACACAGAGACACACACACACAGAGACACACACACAGAGACACACACACAGAGACACACACACACAGAGACACACACACACAGAGACACACACACACACAGAGACACACACACACAGAGAGAGATAGATAGATAGATAGAGAGATAGAGAGATAGAGAGACAGAAAGACAGACAGAGTGACAGACAGAGAAAGATAGAGACAGAGAGAGACAGAGATATAGAGACAGACAGAGAGAGAGACACAGAGAGAAAGACAGACAGAGAGAGAGACAGAGAGAGAGAGAGAGACAGAGATAGATAGAGACAGATATATATATATATATAGATATATATATAGATATATATATACATATATATATAGAGAGAGAGAGAGAGAGAGAGAGAGAGAGAGAGAGAGACATTTATCTGTTTGTCCTCCAGTAGGAAACGCGTCTAGGCTCTAATTCTCTACCTGTTTATCCGTGTTAATAATCATCTCTTTTAAAGACTCACACACCGAGCTGAGGGAAATATTTCTTACCCGCCAGTTAATCATTTTCGTTCTTTCGTTTCAGCTCTTCATAAAAGCCCAACTGTAGGAACCGAATCTGAACTTCTGCTAACTCACTGTTTTCATCCCTCACCGCGGGATGTTACCGCATATAGAGCATGTCCCGCCCCTACAGAACGTGTGGTCCAATCACGTCATGTCCCGCCTTCTTTCGCATGAGCTCACGCCTTTCATGGGCTGTATCCGAAATACTCCCTTGTTCCTTATATGGAAATAGTGAAGTCACTCATGTCGCCCACTGAACTGGAATGGACATTTCTGATTGGTCGATGTTTTGTGACTCGGGAATTTTTTTGCCGCCATCTTGGAACACCACTGCGGAGCTCATACGTCCACCAGAGGTCATTTACAGTGGTGCTGGGAAGTTTGTGGACTCTTAAGAATTGTATACATTTCTGCATAAATGTGACCTCAAACATCATCACAAGTCCTAAAAGTAGATTAAGAGTGTCTGCAGCAGGCTCTTTTTTTATTTAATTTTTTTTTAACAAAATACACCTGCACAACAATCTGAGCCACATCTGGCCAGATGGTGAATCCAGGACGGCACTTACCTCCCTGCCAGGCCATTATGATTACCTGTTTTTGTCCTTTTGCTTGATGAATACGCCTGTTGTTTTCCAGTGTCTACCTGAATGACTTTTTATTATTCAGAAACTCAAGCGTACACCGTGGCGTGCATCTTGGATTTGCTCCACGTGCAGGACGGAGATATTGCCTGGTGGATTGGGAGGAATATGGACCCCAGGAACGTCTGGGGTCCCAGCACAACGTATCTTGAGCTCGGAGCTCATTAGGCAATTTCAGGGGTAATTCCTATAAGAGGGGTAATGTGACACTGCAAGCTTTCTCTCAGGCACGGTCAAGGCAACCTCCGTGGCCCTGGTTGCCAGGCAACACTCGCAGTATGAAAAAAAAAAAAAACACGGCCTACCTTTTTCCTTTTCTTTCTTTATTACTCATCATTATTCGTTGTTACCTCTTCTTCTTTTTATTTATTCATTCATTCATTTTCAGCCTAATTAGGGTTGCAGGGAGGCTGGCGCCCATCTCAGCCGACTCTGAGTACACCCTGGACAGCTCGCCAGGCCATCGCCGGGCAACACACACACAGCCATTCACACTCACTCTCACACCAAGGGGCGATTTGGAACAGCTAATTAGCCTACTGCGCATGTTTTTGGACTGTGGGAGGAAACCGGAGCACCCGGAGGAAACCCACGCAAGCACGGGGAGAACATGCAAACTCCTCACAGAAACGCCCAAGCTGGGAATTGAACTTTTTATCTATTATTATTATTATTATTGTTGTTGTTGTTGTTGTTGTTGTTGTTGTTGTTACTATTTATGCATGCTGTATTGTGTATCACTGACATGTATGGAAGTAATTATTTTTAAAGTTATTCCTGAAGATGTCATGAAGCTTTGAAATCTAAACCTGCATTAAAAGAACAGAATGCAGTTTTGGCCCCGTCTTTGTTACACTGACATTCTTATAACGTGAGAGTACAAGATTTTCCTTGTGATTTTTTTCCTCATTAAAAAAAAGAAAAGAAAAAAAACATGGGTAAAATGGATTGGGTGGAAAGACAAAAAGAAGAAAGGCTGGAAGATGTGTTGGGTGCAATCTCTCCTCACTCTTCCACTTGTGTTCCACTGACTTGGACGGAGTTGTTAATTGGTTGTCGAGGTTACACCTCTTGCAGCCCTCAGAACAGTCAAATACCTTTTAAAGACATAATATCAACTGCGTTGGTTTATTGGTTACCAAATATACTTTGTCACCAGAGAGACGTTCACGTAGGGAATTTGGGCTCGAGCTTCAGCAAACATTCGGACAATGTGAAAGGGCTGAAGGGGAAGAAAAGCAGTTCCACTCACGAGTAAACGACATTTGTACCCAAGCTCTTTGAACTTTTGACTTGTCAGATTCCTATAATATTTAACAATGATCACCAAGGGCAAGGTGTACAAAAATAAAGTTCTGTTTATTATACTGATTTTTATTTTTATTTTTTTTGCATGCTTGTAAATCTTTATTCGTTGTACTGTATTCACTCGTAAAAGGGGATTAACAGGCTTTCGTACAATGAGGCTGCACACGTCATACAAGGTCTTTAGGTAAGTCATATTATGTATGTTGCTGATGTATCAGTCAGAAGTGGTCTTAAGTTTGCTTTCTGATGGAGTCCCGTTAGAATGTGATGTTGAAGCATTGAAATGGGAGAAAGGCTTAATTCTGAGAGCAGTATTTCCAGAAGCAAACTGTTAAAAAAAAGACAATAAGGGCAGTTGTTAATGAGTGTACTTGTTTATTATATATACTTGTGCAGTTTTTGTAATTGTGCAGTAATTGCAGCTCACCTCTCTTGTTCGTTTTCTTGGGAGTTGAAGACTTTTTGAGTGCCTTCCCATTCAGGAGCTTGGGATCCACTTGGTCAGTGCTAGCCCTTGGTGAAGCTAGCCCCTTGCTGACTACAGGTGACACTGTGGTTGATTTCATGTTGCCGTCTTTGACCTACCATCATGGCAAAAACACCACCGTGGCTGATTAGCAACACTAGAATTTTTTATTATTATTTTTTTTTCACATGGAACTGTATTAATGAATATACCCTTATCTTGTATGGTCAACCTACCATTTTACTCTTTTTTCCAGAACTGCGACTGTTGCTATTACCTTGAAACAGATCAAAAGAGGGAAATACATTATATTTTACATTGCAAGTACCTGTGGATCCAATTAACCAAGCTTTAAATATGTGGCTTTTGGTGGATGCCTTTATCCAGAGTTACTTACATTTTTGTTTCTAAATTGGTTATATTACTGAGCATGATACAACTATTTAAGGTCTCAACAGTAGCAGCTTGGTGTTGGTGTGGCTTCCCTGCGATGGCCTGGCGAGCAGTCCGGGGTGTATATTAGGCCCTCACCCAGAGTCGGCTGAGATGGGTTTAACTAAGCGGTTTAGAAAATGAATGAATGAATGGATACATGTTAAGTGGCTTGAACCACTCAGCCACCATTGGCCATTTCTAATCACTTATAAACAATTTAAAGAAGAATACGGCTTTAAAGAGCAGCTGTCACCAAAACAGCACCTCATATCATTGGATTTAAATGAATAAAATGAATACATTTGATATATCAGCATGTCTGTATTAAAAATGTAACACGCTTACATTTTCATGTCGTTTTCTTTTATTTTGGCATACTTGTTTTAGCAAGAACCGGAGGTTACATAAGCAGAGGAACATCCGTCTTTTGGTGCTAATAATCAGTAATATTTTGCAAGAATGCCAACTCGTTGTGTTATGGGTTCTGCTCAAATTCTCACACAGAAAGTTTTAGCCTTTTTGATTTCTCCATGGACCTTCATCTACATGATAAATAGATATAACAAGTAAAAAAGCACATATGTTGTAGAGTGTTGTGCTTGTTTTGAGCCTGGGCGTTCTGATCCAATACCAGGACTATTTGTGTCACTTGGATGTATCGTCCAACACAAAAAGACGTTGTTACCTTAACCAACCACATGTGCCAGGAAAGCAGAAAAGAACCAAAATCATTTAGAGGTTAAACTGCTAAATTAATTTGAAATGATGTTAATAGAATTATTATTTAATATTTTAATAAATTTTGAAATAAGATCACATAAAAAAAAAAAAAGTTTCTGCCCCCAGTGCCGGCTCACAGTGTTGCACAGCTCCATGATAAAAGCTTCTGGTAGCCGGAACCTTTAGAATTCAGTCTCCGCAAAAAAATCCACATAGGCTAAAAATCATATGAGCTGTAATTTATTCTACTAAGAGTAGAAATGCCATTGTGGCAGTCAATCGCCCTGTAAATAGCCTTATCCATTATTAAATAAGCCTTTGTTTCCAATGAATATACAACTTCATGGTGTATTTGATATGCCATGAAGTAGTATTTATTTGCATGATGCTTTGTAACATTATGAAACTAATCGGTGAAAATGTATTAAAACAAATTCAGTCTCTGACATCATATTATGAATTGGAAAGATTTTGAATTTTTTTTTTTTAAAAAAGTAAAAAAAAAAAAAAGAAGAAGGGAAATAGTAGCGATTTTGCAACATCACATTGGCACCGACATGTACTGCTCTCTTTTATGCTCACAGATTCTGTTTGTAGTTAAATCCCGGATAATAAAATAATGGTGAATGCCAGAAAAGTGCGTAAGTAAGATTTTAGAATTTTTTTTTTTAAGAACAGATATATATAGATACATACATTCATAGTATGAATACTGTTACTGCTGGACAGTGTACATCTGTATATACTTTACATACATTATATATATATATATATATATATATATATATATATTCCCTTTTTTAATTTTCACAAGAAATAATTAAATCACTAAATATGACTCAAAACAGTAATAGTTTCTCTCTTACCTCTTTTTATAATGTTGAGACGGCTGTTCAGTGCACTGTTCAGTGTCCTATGAAGCTCCTCAAGAGCACTCAGCATTTGCAGAATCTTTTCTCGTCTGTCTGTTTCATGGCTGCCTGAATTTATTACTGCACCTTTGGTCTCCAACAAAGTCTTGCTTTGTCTATTTGGAGTTACAGTCACTGGGATTAGTGTCAATGGTTTGTGAACACCACTAACTTCCACTGGTGCACGATCCTCTATCTCGAGGTCATCAATTACAGAGCTTAGGTTAACCTGATCATCCAAACTGTTGGTTGCTACTACTATGTTTTCTAGTTCTTCAGAATCAACTGGAAGTGAAGAGATCTTTAGTGTTTGGTCTTGAATGTTAGTTGCTGCCAATAATTTGTCCAGATAATGTACACTGCTTATCGCTTTGTCAAAACTACCTGCTGGTCTTACAGACACTGTCATTTCCTGTCCATCAAAATATACAGTCCTATCATGGCTGTCTTGGTCACTCGTCCATGGATCAGTTGGCTTCTTTTCACCTTTGAATTAAAACAGGATTAAACATGAGTACTTTTGAATTCGGTGGCATTGTACACGTTATGCATTGCTATGTTCATGCTGTTCTCTTACAGAATATCCTCATTTTTATTTTTCTTTATAACAAAATCTACTTGTCCAAGTAGCATGCACCTGTGCATCTGTTAATGGGAAGCTGAAACATGTACAATTGAGCAGATTCAACAGGAAACATTAAGGTCTCTTCTTTTAATTCATGTTAAGCCCAAATGAGGCACAATTTTTTTTTCTTTTTCTTTTTTTTTAATAGAGAAATGAGGTGACTGTCGAAGCCCAAAAGCTTTTACAGTTAAATGTAGGTAAAGTGACTAAAGCTGGAACTTGAGGTGACTTCCCACAATATGCTGAGGGGATTTTTGAATAAATAAACAAGAATAAATAATAAGAACCTTTTAGAAGTACTTGTTTATTTCAATTTTTTGCTTCACAACACCCTAGAGGAGCAGTGTTTTACATTTAACATGTATTAAACTCTGAATCTCTGAACAGCTGTCTCTAGAACAGCAGCCTTGCAGTTCCAAAAAATCTTTATAAAATAATATAAAAACAAACAGAACTCACAATTACAATCACAGCATCTAACATGGAATCACCCTTTTGTCATTTTTTTATGTTGTCTGTAGCGTTTTCCTAGGTTTTGAGCATGTTTTTTTTATTTCAATAATAATAATATTAATAATAATAATAATAATAATAATAATAATTTAAAATTTTGATGTGGTGCCGATTTTCGGGTGTGGGCGCTAATGAGCAACCAGGATTTTTTTTTTTTATCCAGCCTAAAGTACATCTAAAAAGTTGTATACATTGGTTTTGGGAATGTCAGGGGGTTGCTGTAAAATGGACTGTTTGGACATGATGCTTTCACATCCAAAGTCGTGCTCAAGATTAAACAGTATAGAAACTGTTTAAAATGAAAATAATTTTAATAAAAGTTTCTTAATTGGGAACTGTTAATCACATTACTGTATAATATACTGGGCAGTATTAATACATAGAAAGATTTAATTATTGGAAAATAATGTTTTATTCGGTAATAAAAAGCTTCACTTTAATAAAATATTCTGTTTAAGCTATTTCTCATTGTTCCATTTTCTTTATTATTAATTTAGAGTTTTTTCAGAAATTGTAAACTACTGCCATTATCTTTAAGAAAAATACATCACAATTATTAATCAACTTTTTTTTTTTAATTTAATAATTTAATAATAAAAAAACCCTGGAGTTACAGTACAGTACAGTAGAATTATCACAGGGAATGGGGATCATTGGAAGATAGCCTGTTTGGTTTCATTCACAATATCAATTGTTGAAATTCTAATTATGATTTAATTTCCTCATATACAACAACAACAACAATAACAACAACACAAATAATGCCAACAAATCATGTTACCATTATTATAAGAGGGAATTATTTGACAGTAATCAGAAATTTTACCTCTTAATGATGCCTGTTGAAGGTCTGGTAATTCTGAAGGTATTGGTACCGCATCCATAGCTGGAACTAAAAACAACATTGCTACTACTGACAATTTCAGTATGCATAGTTTCTGCATCTTGGCTTTGACTGGGATACTACAAGTGCAGGTCTAGCTCCTCAGGCTTATATAACCAGAATGACTGTATACTACAGAGTTTAACTAAGACTTGTTTTTTTATTAATAAATAATAATAATGAGTATTTTAGTATAAATATTCTCTTAATGCGATACCACACACTTGTTACACTAATGCACCCCTACAATGAGAAGGCTTGTCGAGTGTGTGATGTCTGTCACTTGGCTTTCTCTGTCATCGTGCAGGTCGGGTTATGCCTTTTAAACCAAGTAAGGTTTGGGTGTGGGGTAGAGACCGGTCTTGGCAGTGGCCAATCTGGGAAAATCCTCCTCCTTATCATGGACTGGCGTCTTTGTGACATTTAGGACTATGTTTGGTGTTGGGGCCTTCCATTGTAAAGAAGGCGGCAGGCAATGGGCCCTTCTGCGTCAGAGCCTCTTTCTCCTTTGGCCCTTGTGCAAACACATTAGGAAATGCCCTATCATTGCTTATACAGTGGGTCTCCTGGCCACTGTCCTCCTCCACCTAGACAATGAGAAGTGACAAATCCACATATTATTTGATTCATAGATCTATGCACATACATTCATAAATCCTGAGCACAATTATATGTGGATGCATTAGTACAGAGTAGCATCAATTCCATGCTATATGTAGAAAAAAAGATATAAATATAATAATGATAAAAACTGTGCATGGGGGCTTTGAGAGACAAATTTACATATTCATACAAGACATTAAAGGGATAGTCGGTTGATGCGATGGCCAAGCTGGGCAAATGTAATGGGGAAAAAAAAACAGATTGTTTCCATTATCTGAAATTGTAAGATTTTGTTGAGATATTTGCAGTGTGTTTACGCTGAGGTTAACGGTACAAGGAATTTCAGTCTCTATTTGACTGGTTCTCTGATGTCAGGAGAGAAAGATGCGGAATTTGGGCTGAGCAGACAACAGAGGAGACAGAATCGCAGCACTGGATGAATGGAGGTTTAGAAGGGCAGTTGCTGGGAAGGCACCACTTGACCTGCAAGTATTTAGTAATTCATTACCCTTGTATATTTGAATAATGACTCATTCTTCGACATGTGTGTATCTGTTTGCGTGTTTTTTTTGTGCCAGTATGTACAAGGGTATTGTTTAATTCCTTCTTGTTCTTTATTAAAATTCCTCGGTCCTATATTTAGATCAGTGGGAATAAAGCACAACCTGAACTCTGCCTATGCGAATTCTTTTCCTGCCTTCTGCAAGAGACTACTCTAAATGAGTTACACTCACTAAATAGTGTCAAAGGGTCCTTAATTTGCCATAAAAATACTTAAATGGGTAAGTGAATTTCTCGGTTTAATTGTGGTGACAGAAAGAGACAGATGAAAAGAAAAGATGGATGAAGAAAGTCGGCAAAGAGCATGAGGTGACTGATGTGATTTTTAACATTACCATTTTTTTACATTACAGTCGGACAGCATACAGAAAGTAAATACAGTATGTAGAATTTACCTGTTCTTACGTTGGCATGGTTTGGTGATGGGGAAGGGAAAGTTTTCTGATTTGCCAAAAGAAAATATAATTTTGTTGTCATCATCAGATTTTAACTTCAACTGTCACTTTTTCCTCTTACGTCGATACTTGCCTTCCAGGTTAATGCCTGGTTACATACATGGTATTATATAAACTACATGCTTTAAATTTGATTACATAGTTAATTTGGTGCCCGTGTGTTGCAGTAAGCAAAATAATCAGTCCAATTGCTGCCTAACTATACTACAATCTGGTTATTATTATTATTATTATTATTATTATTATTATCATCATCATCATTATTACTATTATTATGTAAAGATTTTCTCAGACTGATTTTATGTTGAAATATTCTGACAAGGAGCAGGTCATAACTAAAGACCAAGGGTCCTGTCAGTTTCTTTCTTCAATTTGTTTGCCATCTTTCAGCTGACCGTACAGCAGCATCTTGGGTATCTGGGTGTCTTTGATGCACAAAACACGTGCTGTTCATTGGAGCTGATTCTATGACTATTCCACTTTCAATGCTGGGCAGTTTGCATCTCTAAAGGACCTCCAGATTTAATATCTTATCCTGCCATTTTTATTTTCATATTTTTCCTCAGGCATTTTTGTTGAAACTGCTCCAAGGGCTGAATGTGTTGATGGGAAGTTGTCCAGAATTCTCAGCAGTAGAGTAGGATACTCAGGACGACAGCTCTG
Organism: Neosilurus mollespiculum; assembly: GCA_030014195.1. NCBI lineage: Eukaryota > Metazoa > Chordata > Actinopteri > Siluriformes > Plotosidae > Neosilurus > Neosilurus mollespiculum. Next base: position 19,383,046 of record JAQMYF010000009.1, on the reverse strand, counting down.
TAGGTGGCGATATTGGTGCTGAACTTAATGCTTATCATTCTGAAGTCTGTTGAGATTCTTGAGAGCTTGGACATTTTATGAAGAAAGACAGCCTTTTATGCCTTAAGTTGAAATAATGACCAAACTGAAGGTTTGTCATTTCCCTGTGATTTTATGTGAGAGTTTTGGTCAGTTATATTCAGAAAAAATATTATCTACCAATCTATGTGCATTTGATGTAAAGTCATTGTTTTCAACTCAGTGCATAAAAGTCTGTCTGTCTTTATCATTACTGTGTAAATTTTTCTGAAAATTGCCCGTATACCCGGGATCAGCCCCATGTTCCTCACTCCCGATGTTCCCAAGTCCCTATGTTCCCCAGACCCGATGTTCCCCATTTCTTATGTTCCCCAGTCCCGATGTTCCCCAGTCCCGATGTTCCCCAGACCCGATGTTCCCCAGTTCTTATGTTCCCCAGTCCCGATGTTACCCAGTCCCTATGTTCCCCAGTTCCTATGTTCCCCAGTCCCTATGTTTCCCAGTTCCTATGTTCCCCAGTTCCTATGTTCCCCAGTCCCTATGTTTCCCAGTTCCTATGTTCTCCAGTTCCTATGTTCCCCAGTCCCGATGTTCCCCAGTCCCTATGTTCACCAGACCCAATGTTCCCCAGTTCCTATGTTCCCCAGTCCCGATGTTTCCCAGTCCCTATGTTCCCCAGTCCCTATGTTTCCCAGTCCCTATGTTCCCCAGTCCCTATGTTCCCCAGTCCTTATTAAATTAATGGATCTTTAAAGTAACAATTTATGGAATATTCGTGATTTTACATTTTCAATGTTAATAGGGTTAAGGTTAGGGTTAGGGAACAAAGGTACTGGGAAATATAGGCACTTGGAAAAATAGGTACTGGGGAACACAGACATGGACCCATATACTCGTTCTTTTGCAAGACAAAACATGAAAACAATCTGTTATATGAAAGATTTCCCACCCAGGACTGGGTTTGAACACTAAGATTTTATAAGTTTTATTTATATTTACTTGGATCACACATTTACCTTTACTGAACAAAGTGGAGCATCAGATTTAACCCTGAACTAGATTTATAGGATAGAATTTTGAATCTGCAGTTATGAGACTGAAGTAAAGTAAATGCCGGCAGAAAGTAATCAATCATGTGTAAACCAACGTCACTAGTTAACATGAAAACCACTTAAACAGCAACACCAGCTCTTAGTAATTGAATATGCCAATTTCCTTGTTGGTAAGTGAAATTTTGTTTCAACCAATTAAACTTGCAGTACATAAACATGATGGTAGATGGCATTATAATACTGCAAATTACATCTGTAAAGCCCTCATTCTTTCCTAAAGTTCTAAAGGTGCTACACAGCCATTGAATGGTGATGTAGTGAACACTTTATGTCCCTGCCAGAAAACCCACGGACATGATTACATGTTCATGTGAGACCAGAAACTGCAGATATTGCTACAAAGATGGATGTTAGAGAAGAGATGATACAGTCACAATATAAATAAAGTAATATATCATATCTTGCACACAAGACAAGCAGGCTTAAACCCAGTAATTAAGTAACTATAAGAAAATAAGTAACCGATGTGTTTCTTATGTGCTACCTAATGTGTTTATTGAAGATTATCAGTGCATTTAATGCGCGCATTATATTTTGGATATACTGTAAGGGTGAGTCTGTTTTTTAAAATTATACACTAGAAAAGCTGGTTGTCCATCAAACAGCTTCTTGGCAGTACAAAGACTGTCCGCTTTTTAAATTGGTTGCCTGTAATCGATTATCATTAATATCAATCATTATTTTTATCATATACTTCCATAGCTACCCTTAAGTGTTAAATTCCTTATGTGTTTGGTTTTCTGATTATACTCTACACTCAGGTCTGGCATGAAGGTTATCTTGGAAACCCCAAAATGCACTTAGTTCAGATATTTTTAAGTCAAACTTATCTGTTTAATTCACTTAAATTTTTGTCTAATAACTGCCAGTGGGGAGACAAAACAAAACACACACACACACACACACACACACACACACATAACACACACACACACAAAATAAAAAAATAAAACCAAGAAAAGATGCTGTCAAAGCACATAATTACTACACGTATATTTATTTAAGACTACTTAGTGTGCTATTGCTATATTTTTAACGTTACTAAAGATATGCTGAAATCAATCTATGTAAAATAGCTGTACTATTTTGAGACACCATTAAGATAAACTGTTATATACATAAGTATATATATATATATATATTAACCAATGCAGTACAGCACTTCTTAAAACTGTAGTTTGTTTAAATTTGCAAAACTGTCCAACTTGTTGAAGTGTATTTGATATGTTTGTTATGATTAATGTGCACCTGATTATTACTTTGAATTCAGAAGAATTCTATTTAAAATATGTTTTTCACACATTCCAGTTGAATTAGAAATATATCTGTTATGTATTGTATATGTGCTCACTATTTTTTGGTGACAAATTCAAGTTTCTCACTGTTCATTTTTCATATTTTTCTTCTTCTTTTTTTCTGATGTAGTTTTGTTCTGCTTGACTACACACTATTATAAATCTTGCCACTCTACCTATTGTAAGTAGAGCTCTGTTGCTAATCTTTCTGAAACTTGATCAATAAATAGCCATAACAATGTCCAAGTTAAATACCATGTAGCCGTATTGACGTAACATCTGATCATGGTACAGTTATGTCAAAACAAGAGCGAGCCAGTGGGATGCTTGTTTTTTGAATGCTACAGAGGCAAGTTGCAAGAATGTTACATGTCAACATATACACAATTCCAGGGCTATGGCGATCCAACAATGGCACAGGCAGCACCAAAGACCGACCACGTGCTCCCAGGCCGTATGTCAACATCTCACAATAGGATCGCCATATTCCTCTTCATTAGCTTTCCAGCTACAGTTACTGTCATACAGACCAGAGGTTGTCACCAGAACAGAATTGGCACTCAAGATGTCAGCAATTGGTTAAGCAGGTCCAAACGCCCAGGCGTCCAAGTCGTGGACTGGTGCTGACACCTGCTCATCAGTGCTTGCGTCTGCAGTGAACAAACCTGGCACACCTGGGCCAGAATGTGCTCAGATGGAACAGGGTCCTGTTTTTGACGACTCACCTTTTAAGTTCAGTGTTGCTGATGGTAGTGTACAAGTTTGGTGTAGGCGTGGGGGACATTACACGGATGCTAATGTTCTGAAACGAGACGACTGGGGTGGACCATGTGTCATGGTTTGGGCTGGAATCAGCAGCGGACATAAAACGGAGCGTATTTTCATTGATGGAAGCCTCAACACAGATTGAAACCATGTTGAAATTCTAGCCCCAGTTGAGGTTCCTCTCAACACTCGGTATTGGCTAACTCGCCAGCAGGATAACGCAAGACCACATGTCGCCAGGATCTGACAGGACTATCTGAGGCAAAACAATGTTTACTGTCTTGATTGGCTGGCATTCTCTTCAGATCTGAACTTATATATATATATATATATATATATATATATATATATATACACACTTATACACGTATGTATATATACACATACATTCAAGAAGCTCATATATTTTGGGTCACGTATCTGTCAAATTCATTCTAATTTTTGTCTAATAACTGCCACTGTGGAGCAGAACAAAACACACACACACACACACACACACACAAAACAAGAAAAGATGGAATAGTGATGGATAGAGCAGGGGAAGAGAAGGTCAGAGCCCAGAAAAGAGCGATTTGTTTTCAGTGAAACTGGAGCTCCCACCCCCACTTACCACCAGCACAACCTACAGCAGAATCAATTACCACTTGTGAGGATGAAACCAAAGCCATGCAACACAGTAAGGGCATGACCCAAGGAGTGTGTGATTGAGGGTGTGCATGTGTCTATAAAAGAGAGAAAGAGAGATAATTCTGTTTGTGTGATTTGTATTATAATGGTAACTATTAAAATATGTATATATGGTCATTAATTTATTAAACATCTATAGCATCCAGTTTGAATCCCCAGTTTTTATATTGTGTGTGTGTGTGTGTGTGTGTGTCTGTGTGTGTGCCCTCCTCCACCACGAGGTGCTGAAGACAGACTCTGTGTTGTCACTCTACACCTCGAGGACACTGTGGCTCACCAGAGGCCAGTGTGGTTCAGCATGGGTTTGGAAACGTCTGAAGCCTCTAACCACAGGAGCAAGCTGGACTCCCAGGCGGTCAGGGCATGGCCAATCACAAAACAAACTAGGGCTGTGCTATTCCACTTCCAGAGCAAAAGGAGGAGACCCAAGCACTTATCGGACAATGTACAGTATATAGTATTTACTGTGAGAAAACTGGGTTACTGTAGAAATGACAGCTAGAAAATGCATTTTAATACAAAATGAAGTGACATTATTGAAAGCTTTTGCTGCTTGCTTGCAGCTGCTGCAACTTGTTTGTCTCCACATGGTGGTGCTATCACTAACATATTTAAGCAGTGGAAGGACAGAGGTATGGAGAAGTATTTTACCAGGTTTCACTCGAGGTCGTTATAATTTTGAGATATGGGAGATTTCATGCATTTATTTAAATATTAATAACAAATTAATTATGAAAGATATCAACGAGCCGTTACAGGGTAATGTTGTCTAGTCAAGAACCAGGGTATGTGTCCTGTATGTGCCAAGTTGGGTGAAGTTTGAATGAAAGATGTTGAGTAGGAGGTCCAAAGTACTTTTGGCACAAAATTCCAAAAATATGGTTGTCTTCCGCATCATCCACTGAATCCATAGATACAAGTTTCTTTTTTCTAGGCTTCAGGGTTGTAGAGATATTAGCTAAAACATTTTGCAAAATTTGCTTACTCGCTTTTCACAAAATGGGGGCCATGGCCTTATGGTTAGAGACATTGTGGGTAGCCATGGCCTTATGGTTAGAGAAGTGGGTTTGGGATCAAAATGTTGCCGGTTTGAATCTGGAATCAGCAGAAGAAATGTTTGGAAGCGGGGGGGCGGGGGCGGTGAGTGAGCAGCATCTTCCCCTTCCTCGATCTTCATGGCTGAAGTGACCTTGAGCAAGGTACCTAACCCTCAACTGCTCTCTGGGTGCCGCAGTGTGGCTGTTCACTGCTCCGTGTGTGTGTGTGTGGGTGTGGTGTGTGTGTGTGTGTGTGTGTGTGTGTGCTCACTGTTTTTGTGCTTGTGTGTGTTTACTTTGGATGGGTTAAATGCAGAAGCTAATTTTCCCTTGCGGGATTGGTAAAGTAAATCAAAATCAAATGAAAAAATTAAGTATGTGAAGCACTAAGGTATGAGGAAGATTCTCTGTAATTTTAGGTTTTGTATTGTCTATAGTTTGTGAGCTATTCCGTATGATTCATCATGCTGCACTCATTTCCCACAGATGAGCATTAAAATGTGTGCAACTGCTGAAACCTTTTGCTGCTTGCTTACAGCTATTTGTTAGCTCAGTTTTCACTATCAGTAATATATTTTATTAGTTGAATGACTTAAAGGTGGGGTTGGTAATCTGGAAAGCTAGCAAAATTTAAAAGTAGCATCTCTTCAGATCTTAGAGGCCCTATCAACGCTACAACGAATATTGTTAAAGGAGTAGACAGCATAAGGTTTAGCACACACCTGAGCACAGGTCACTATTTCAGCTTCCAAAAACCAAGAATGCATACTGTTCTATTCATTCATTCTTCTTCTTCTGCTCGGTCCGAGGTCCTGTTGAGGCAGCAGCCTAAGCAGTGAAGTCCAGACGTCCCTCTCCCCAGCCAGCATTCCCAGACCAGCCGAGAGATTTAGTCCCTCCAATGTGTTCTGGGTCGACCCTGGGGTCTCTTCCCGGTTGTTTGTTCCAAAGTAAATATTCGGTAGAACACTTCAATGTTTTTTGGGGTTTTTTTTGGGGTTTTTTTTACTGTTATTTTGTTTTTTGTTTGTTTAAATTATTGCTTAATAAATTATAAATAAAAATTATTGCCTCTATAACCCATCCAAATTTTGTGCCCAGAGAGCAGTTGGGGTTTAGGTGCCTTGCTCAAGGGCACTTCAGCCATGAATGAGAAAGAAGGAAGGTGCAGCTCACTCCCCCACCACTAAATATTTTATCTGCTGGCTCGGGAATCAAACCAGCAACCTTTGGGTCCTAAAGCTGCTTCTCTAACCATTAGGCTACAGCTGCTATTATCATAAATCGCAAATAATAATAATAATATAAGAGTAAAGAACGAACAACAGGATTACAACTACTGTACAATAACTATAATACAATTACACTAATAATAAGAAAAACTTTATTTAATTAAAAAATGAACAAAGAAAGGACTTCTATGGACTAACTTAATTGTATTTTTTAAACAAAGGTAAACTTTGATGCCTGCAATACACTCGTCAATGTTTGGGAACTCAGGATAGAGATTGGTTTGGAATTAAAAATTTTCAATTCTTAACACAATACTTGCTTTATACGAGACTTCAGCTGCTCAATGGTACGTGGAATGTTATCTGACTCTCCTCTTCAGGATGCACCATGCATTTTCAGCAGGAGGCAGATCTGGAATGGCAGCCGGCCAGTCAACCACACTATGAAGCCACAGTGTTGTCACTTGTGCAGAATGCAAAAATAAGCATGGAATTCCAATGGAAAGCTTGATTATTTTTACAAAAACAATTAAGTAGTTCAGTAAAAATCTTATTTCTATAATATTATTTTGTACTTTGCTTTGCCCTTTTGTCAGTTAAATAAAGGTCCATGTAAATTTTTAAATTGTTGGTTTTTATTACACTCTCACTGACTCATTTGCCGAATTAATCCTATAAGGGTCGCGGGGAGACTGAATCCTATCTTAGTCTACACTGGGCGAAGGAGGCTTACACCCTGAACAGTTTGACAGACCACTGCAGGGCCAACACACACACAAAACCATTTGCACTTACACTCACACCTACAGGCAATGTGGAACAGCCAGTTAGTGTAAAGTGCATGTCTTCGAGCTTTTGGAGGAAACCGAAGTACCCGGAAGGACTCGACGCAAGCGCAAGGAGAACGTACAAACTCCACGCGCACAAGCCTGTTACTCAAACCGAGGACCTTCTTACTGTGAGACAGGGGCACTAACCACTACACCACCGGTTTTTATTGCACCTTGAAGAATAACAACTTATTTGGAATGGGGTTTGCAATATTATTATGAACGCTGATCTAACCTAGAACCATCCTTTATAAAAACAGTGTCAACCAACTCACACAAAAAATTTGCATATAGCACTTTAAACGCAGATATTTGAGTGTGAGCAGTTTCTCATTGGCAATATCTTTCTTAAATTGTTACAGCAGCCTGCATAAAAATATAGTGCCTGTAAACTGGGGAAATAATCAATTTACCAAAAGTACATGGAAATACACATTTAAAGCATTGTAAAATTTATAAAATTTTTGCATTTATAAAATATTATATTTTATTATGAATATATTTGGTATGAGTATAATATATTTCGGCTCAAGAATTAGTGCTACTTAGTGTACTTATAGAAATACTACAGAGGAGGGAATGTACTTGCAAAGTACTTATGGAGCACATACAATATATGTGACCCAGTCTGGCAAAATGAGTCACAGGGACCAAAAATTCAAAATTGAGTTAGCCATACCATTTTAAAGCTTAGAGTCTCCTCTTTTAAATGGTATGGCTAACTC
>JAQMYF010000009.1:19300567-19320463 GCA_030014195.1 Neosilurus mollespiculum | reverse complement strand
AGAGAGAGAGAGAGAGAGAGAGAGAGCGAGAGAGAGAGAGAGAGAGAGAGAGGACCAGTTTGGACACAACTCCTACTTCAGTTAGAATCAGTAGATATGTCCAGACTTTTGACTGGCAGGTCTTTGGACTGTAGGAGAAAAACACAGCAACTAGATGAAACCCAATATGTAAACTGCATAGAAACGCTTCTGCCAACCACAGGGCTCCAACCCAGGAATGCCCTGCTGTGAGACAAGAGTGTAAACCACAACACAACCATGTCCCCTCTAATGAGTGTGGGTTTTTTTAAAGTCATATCAAGGGAATAGTCCTTGGCAATGGGAATTGATATTGCACACTAAAATATCCATCAGAACAACTCACCAATTTAAAGAAAGAAAACCAAGGGAACTTGACAAGACTAATTACTCAACAGTATAGATCCAAGCAGCTTACTTCCACGTGTAATTTGTATATTTGACATCCCTTGTACCAGGATTTCCAATCGTCAATTTCAGAGTTATGTTTTTTGGCCATAGCTTTTTCATCCTTTTCAGATCATTCTCAGGGTCTCTCAATCATCACAAGACAAGGACACATGAGAAAAATTTAATGCTATCTTAAATAAAACCTGTGCATGAGAAGTCACCAGATCAGGTTGACTTATCACACTACGTATGTGTCTAATTTGTCTAACACCATGGATGAACTCTAACACTGACACCTGTTCATCCTGGTCTATATCTAATGCCCATTGAAACCTTGTACTCTTTACACCTTCAACTAATGTAACAATTTAATAAGTCCTTACAAAATACTGTTACAAACATAGTCCATATACTAAAATATTGTCTCAGTTCGCAAATATGGATGTAATTTTATTTATTTTTATTTTTTTTCATGAGAGTCATAGAGCTTTTAGTGACTGAACTGACCAGTACACTCACTCACTCACTCATTTAGCAAAAACACCTAATCCTACTACAGTCACAGGGTGGCTGGGAACCTATCTCAGCTGACACTGGATGAAGGCGGGGTACACCATGAACAGCTTGCCAGACACACACACAGAGAGAGAGAGAGAGAAAGAGAGAGAGAGAGAGAGAGAGAGAGAAGGATTCATATCCACACCTAGGGGCTAATGCGCATGTCTTTGGACTGTGGGAGGAAACCAGAGTACCCAGAGGAAACCCACATAAACTCCATACAGAAATGCCAGCATCTGGGACTTGAACCCAGGACCTTCTTGCTGTGAGATGGATGTGCTAAAGACTACGCCACCTTGCCACTTTTTCCAAAACACAGTAGACACAATAGACATTGTATATATATGTTCTGTTTTCTTTTTCTTTTCATTTTTTCTTTATTTTTTAATTCAAGAATTGGTTAAACCTTTGAGGCATGGTGGCGTAGTGGTTAGCACATCCAACCCACAGCAAGAAGGTCCTGGGCATTTCTGACATGTACATTAGGCTAACTGGCTGTTCCAAATTGCCCCAGGTGTGAGTGTGAATGGTTGTGTGTTTTGCCCTGTGATGGTCTGGTGAGCTGGTCATGATGTACCCCACCATCGCACTGTTTCGGCTGAGATAGGCACCAGTGACCATAGTGGGAATAAATTCAAGTGTCCAGTGAAACATGCTATTAACAGTGGTACTGTATACAAACAGACCTCCTGGGTATATTTGATACACGCATGGGATCCTCTTGCTCCACTTTTTTGAAACACTGCCTTAATGAACTCACATTATTATACTTAATCCCACTCCTCTTTATTAAACCTCAGTCCACACTCTCCCCAATCACGACATACCATTAGAAAATACAGTCAGCCTATCAACTAAACACATCTGTACTTTAGCATCCATCAAAAAGCCCAGAGTTTATATTTCCCTTTCTTTCAGATATATAAAAATTACTTTAAATTCATTTCTAATCATTGTTTTCTCTCCAGCATTTGATGTTTCTATGTTCAAAACTGTTTAATCTTTCATAAGCCTTGGCGCTGATTATTGTGTACACCATAAAAGGCCTCCAGACACTCTGTTATATGCTTGTTCCGTCTGCTTCCTTGAGAAGCCTGTAGCTCAGAGGAGTAGCCATGTGTAGTAGCCATGTTCACTGGATGAATTCTACCTACAAGATTCCCATCACTAGCCCAGTAAAGGGAGGCAGTCCGACTTTTCACCAGCAGAGGTCCCCAATGCCAGGATACTAATTTGTTACTATGGTTACCACAGATCATTCACACCTGTTTGCAATTAAGCCCTTAAAACTCCCTGCATGGGGTTTTTCAATGATGGTTTATTCTTCAGTAAACCTGTCACTTGCATCCTCCTCAGTAATATACCTCTGATTGTTCCATTAGGTCTTCGAAACAGATATGAGACCTTACCTTACCTTACGTTACGGTACCTATGAGTCCATGATTGGGGAGGCATTTGTGTCCTACTGCTATTACATTTACAATTATGTATGTAAAGTAAAGATAAAAGACATTGAATGGAAGTTTAATTATACATAAACTGCATGTTTCAGTTAGATAACAACAAAAACATGAATACAACCTAGGAGACAATCTTTAAAATATTACAGAAAAAACCTCACTCTGAGTCATGTATCATCGATTAGGAAATAATTTTTATTTTAATAATTTTTACAATTACTCAAGCCCTGTGATGGACTGAGCTGTTCAGGGTGTACCCCACCCTCACTCAGAGTTGGCTGTGATGGGCGCCAGCCTCCCCGTGACCCTAATTAGCATTACGCAGCAGAAAATAATTTTATGAATGAATACGTTTACTCAAAACTGTTACCTGAATATGATATATATATATATATATAAGATCTTGAGTCGATTTTCCGTAGAACAGTGCTCGATACGTCGAAGTAGAGCTAAATATATTGTATGTGGGAAAAAAATAACAATACTACAATTTCATCCCAACAAGCCTGTTTCGTGGTTGCCCACTCATCAGGGGATTTATCATATTACATGATGTACGATTGTTCATACATTATCATTACATTAAGAAATAGTATTCTCAGACTGTTCCACAATTTGTAGATGCAGTTTGTTGCAGAATATTGAGCCTCAGCCCAGATGTCCAATCTGCACCCTTCATGTTACTGGCTTATTGCTACTGAACCAAAGTTAATTGCAAAGTTTCTCCAGCTTACTTTTCCAGCCTTTTGTTGCCCCAGCCCAACTTTTTTGAGACATCCAATCAAACCCAAAATGAGCTAATATTTTTCATGAAATAGTAAAATGCCCCACATTTAACATTTAAATTTTCCATGTTTTGTTGTGGTTTATGTGTTTTGCACATCATTGTATTTTGTTTTCACTTACATTTTCCACAGCATCCCAGCTTTTTTGGAATTTGGGGTTGTATACTAGGCACAGTGCTATTGTGAAATATCCATACTCCCTGTTTTTATGTTCAGAAATAGACTATTGTGTTTTGCTGGACTTAAGCACTCTGACACAGTTTTATATCACGTAAGCCAGATTGTCTGTATCAGCTTTTATCAGTTCATGTCTATAACTCAAGGACAAAATATAAATTGAAACCCATTTTTGGTGACAGAATAGGAGGTAATGAGTGAGTCAGTTCCAAATGTCCTGTCTAGAAGCTTACGAGAAATTTCATATTTATTTCAGGTACCCCACACATCTGTAAATGCAAAAGATCAAATAAACAGATTCTGTATGTCTTATTCAGTTAGTCATTGAAAATGCCAATTTTTTTATTTTTTATTTTTGCAAAAGAAGACATGTTTTCAAATTTGGCTGGAATGGTGGCGAAGTGGTTAGCACATCTGCCTCACAGCAAGATGGTCCTAGGTTCGAGTTCTGAACTCAGCAAGAGCGTTTCTGTGTAAAGTTTGCATGTTCTCCCCGTGCTTGCGTGGGTTTCCTCTGGGTACTCCGCCTTCCTCCCACAGTCCAAAGACACACATAATAGTTTCAATGGCTGTTCAAAACTGCTTCTAGGTATGTGTGTGTGTGTGTGTGTGTGTGTGTGTGTGTGTGTGTGTGTGTGTGTTGGCCCTACAGTAGACTGCCAAGCTGTTCAGGGCGTACCCGACCTTCACTCAGGATTGGCCACAATAGGCTCCAGCCTCCCTGTGACCATAATAGGATTAATGGTTTAGCAAATTAATGGAAATTGATGCATGGATGTTTTCAAATTATGTTTATAATTCTTATGAACATAAGGTACAGTGGGTATAGAAAAGAATCACCATTTTCTTCATCCATCATATAACAGCCAAGTGAAAGATAAAATAACAACAGTTCAGAAAAAATAAAATAAATGACCAGAACACTGAGATGATTAAAAGGTCAACCCCTCCTTAAAATACTTGTAAACTCAACGAGGAGTAACTAATCACCTTCTTCAGTGCATACCAAGCTAATTGACTTCTACCTGTAATCAACTGTCATCATTCTTATTAGTTCACCATGAAAACAGCTAATCCGTGAGCATTCCAGTGCTTGCAAATATACCTGAAAGCAAGGCGGCAGGGCTCTATTAAAAGATCTCAGGGATAACATTGTGGGGAGACACATGTAAGGAGATGGATCCAGAGTAAAAACTTTAAAAGCTTTATCACTCCCTAGGAGCACGGTGAAAATGTATAATTAAGCAGTACTACCAGGTAGTAGTTTGGTACTAGCAGGACCCTTTACGGATGAAGCTTTTCCTCCAAATTGGATGGAAGAGCGAGGAAAAACCTGGTCAGAGAGGCTTCCAAGAGACCTATCCTGCTAAGACCCTAACCCTAATAAAACCTTGCATCTTGTCATTTCTCTGCACCAGTTTTGTTCCTTACAACCTGCTAATCATTGAACTTAATCAATGTCTTCCAACAGAAAGAAGTTTGAAAGAAGTAATACCCAATGGCCTTCATGTAAGGATCTTACAAGGACTTACATACAATGTAGTCGGGATAAAATATGATGTCCTTATATGAGGATACTCTGTGCGCACGTGGTTTTACCATCTCGGGTGCACAGTCCGAGACCGCTTGGCTACACTGGTACCTTGATTCCATGGCAAGTCTGAGTCGAGACGACGGAGGCACTGGAGAGGTGCAGTGTGGTAGATGGCCGGCGGCTCGCAATGGAATCATGTGGATGTCCGCTCTTGGTGGATATGAGGAAAGTAGGGTCGAAAGAGCCTATGGCTAACTTTGAAGCAGTTCCAGGAATTTTGGCAAACAATGGTCAGATGAGATCAAAATCAAGTTATTTATCTTCAACATCAAACATTGTATCTGACAGAAAGCCAGGACAGTTTACCATCCAAAGAACACCATACCTACAGTAAAGCATGGAGGTGGTAGCTTCCTGTTGTGAGAGTGTTTCTCTGAAGCAGGGACTGAGACACAAGATAGGAGGGAAAATGGGATTCTTGAGGAACACCTGCTGCCTTTTGCCAGAATGGGATCAAAGTCTACCTTCCAACATGACAATGACCCAAAGTTGACGACACAGTAGCTGAAGGAGGAAAAGGGGGATGTCCTTGTGTGGCCTCGTCACAGCCCAGGCATATTTAAAATCTGGGGAGTAACTTGAAGATTGCACTCCACCAACAGGCACCACAGAATTGGGCTGAGAATTATTGCACAGTCCAGATGTCCATAGTTGCTCGAGAAGTATCCCGACAGACTTGTGGATGTAATCAAAGCAGTAGGGGGTTCCACGAAGTAGTGAATCAGGGAGAGATCCTTTAACCATGTCAGTGGTTATATTGTTTTGATATTTTACTTTGTTAATTTTTCTGAACTGTTGCTATTAACTTTAAATAAAGAGTTGGGAGAAAAATATTAGTGTCTTTATTTTAGGCTGCAAAGTGGGTGATTATTTTCTATACCCACAGAATGCCTATTAATTACTAAATACGCCTACAGGTCTAAGTTACCCGTAATGGGAAGGGTTAATGATGTGAACACTGGACTGGGGATTTGCAGAAGGGGAATTCTCACAGTTTGCAGTTCTGTCTGTTTCAAGATGTACACACGCTGCCAATGTCCTGACTCATCCTCCCACATGGATGAGAATCTCAGCAGGTGTTCTCTGGCTCACTCTCACTCCCTCTCTCATCTCATCTCACTGCAGTCATGTCATTGCTCCCGTCTTCAACTCCCATGCCTTGTTCCTTTTCCCCCTCCTTTCTTAACTGCCTCCTTTTCTCCATTTCTTCCCCCTCGTTTTAAAGTATTATATTTTTCAGTGATGAGTGTAAGGTTTGAGAAAGTTCCGATGATGGCTTTGTTCTGATCCAAGGTGAGAATAATGTCCTCGGGCAGCGTGTTGCTACACTGGTTAGCACTGCTGCTTTACAGCTCCGAGGTCGTCAGCTCAGTTGAAGATTGCGTGGGGTTTTGTATGTTCTTCCAATTTGTGCATGGGTTACCTCCAGGTTCTCTGTTTTTTATTTTTTTATAATTTTTTTTTCAACCATCCAAAAATATGTTGTTAGGTGGATTTGCTACAATAAAATGCCCCTAGTGTGTGTGTGTGTGTGTGTGTGTGTGTGTGCATGTTTTCATATCCCTTTGAAAACCACACTTCCCAAAAATATAATAGTATCTATATAATATCTGATTAATCCTGACGTTGTATGGATGTTTGGTCAGCCCCCATAAGGTAAGTGTGTAAGGTTTTTTTTTTTGTTTTGTTTTTTTTGTTCTGTTTGGTTTTGTTTTGTTTGTTTTTTAAATGCAAAAATAAGAAAAAAGAGACGGGGAGAAAGAAAAAGCCAGAAAAATGTACTTTATATTACTGAAGTTAAGGTTAGCATTCCGTTTTGGTTCAGGAATTGTATTAATTAGCTGCATTATTCATTATGATAATTGGGTTACAATGGATATCATGAGGATCGTATAACTAAATGAACTATAATAGTATATAGTATATAGTTATAATATATAACTATAAATGTATTTGTGTACGCTTAAACTTGGTTGGCTAGTTTAGATTGCATTTACTGGTCAGGAGGTGCAGCTATAGTTCGGATATTAGTTCACAAAGATGTTAGCCATGTCTTAGACAAACATGATGAGTAGGGCGGTGGTGGCTTAGTGGTTAAGGCGATGGGTTACTGATCTGAAGGTCAGCGGTTCAATCCCTTCTATCACCACTGTTGGGCCCTTGAGCAAGGCCCTTAACCCTCAAGTTGCATAAAACTGATAATCTGGATAAGAGCGTCTGCCAAATGCTTTAAATGTAAATGATGAACACACAATGAATAGAAAAAGAGTTGATTGTATGCAGTACCATGTTATTTTCTAATGTATGACATGTGAATCATTCTCCATTAGCTCCCTACTAAGCTCCCTACTGTTTTAGAGAAACTCCAGAAACACAGCAAGCTGTTGTGGGAACACAGCAGGAAACTTGCACTTATACAGCTGTGAATCCTAAAGTTCAAACATCCATGTTCATTTCTTCCCTCTTTGATTTCTTGTGTTTCTTCTAACAATGACATGTAGGTCTAAGTAAGCTATTTTACCAATACCCAGCCAACAACACAGTGGCTTTTACATAAGAATTATAAAACTTCTGCGAATTTAAAATGGGCACATCAACATGTAAATGTTGTAATAGCCTACAGTTTTGTTAAAATTATATTTCTTCTGATTGGCCCTTGCCCTGTAGGACTTTTAAACAAGAATCTCCCAGGAAGCTGCAGATGCGCAGTGTCAGTGTTGTGTCTTCAAAGGTTGAAAGTTCAGAGTGATCTCAAAGTAGTTCTATATTCATACTCCCTCTCTTGTAATAGCTGCTTATGATAACACGTGTATCCTTAAAATGTCAAACAAACAAAGAAAAAGAACAAGAAAATGCAAAGAAACAAAAAAGAGGCTATAATTGGCATTTCCTATAACATCATCACCTATTTTATGGTCAAACACAAATAAAACATAAATATGGCCATAGTATATCAGATCTATTTTTAACTGTTATATTACCTTTAAAAATCATTTAAAAAGGTCTGATTAATATGGTTTTAAACGTGAACTTTGTCTTCAACTACTAACTTTCAACTACTAAGATATTTTCATTGGGTCCATGTCTGTGTTCCCCAGTACCTATCTTCCCCAGTAACTATGTTCCCCAGGAACCCTTACCCTAACCATAACCCTAATATTCCATAAATTGTTGCTTTGATGAGTATGTTTAATTTTGTTTCATCATACTTCTTTTACAATATAGATACAATCGTTGTGGCTTACTTCTGTACACAATGCAATGGAAGATCCATTCATTTAATAAGGACCGGGGAACATAGGGACTGGGGAACATCGGGACTGGGGAACATAGAGACTGGGGAACATCGGGACTGGGGAACATAGAGACTGGGGAACATCGGGACTGGGGAACATCGGGACTGGGGAACATAGAGACTGGGGAACATCGGGACTGGGGAACATAGGGACTGGGGAACATTGGGACTGGGGAACATCGGGACTGGGGAACATAGGGACTGGGGAACATCGGGACTGGGGAACATCGGGACTGGGGAACATAAGTACTGGGGAACATCGGGTCTGGGAAACATAGGTACTGGGGAACATCGGGACTGGGGAACATCAGGACTGGGGAACATCGGGACTGACGAACATAGGGACTGGGGAACATAAGTACTGGGGAACATCGGGTCTGGGAAACATAGATACTGGGGAACATCAGGTCTGGGGAACATTGGGTCTGGGGAACATAGGGACTGGGGAACATGGGGCTGATAAGAAGAACCAGGAGCAAACGGTGTAAAGCATAAAAATCTGATTGTGATCTGTTTTTCGTCTGTACAGACGTTCCTGTAGTTGGTGAATAAAATGACTAATTCTCAAAAATAAATAATTAAATAAAAATTTACCATCAAATATGTTTATTTCAAATTGCGTTGCTTTTCATGAAATAATTAAAATGAACTGAGAACACAGCTGGATGTGTATAATGTTACCCTTGGTTTACACTGGGGCATGATGTCCACGAGCTTCACGATTTAAAAAAGAGTTGAGCTCCGAGATTTATAACCAATTGGGGTATTAAAAGAAGGCAGGGTGCATCCAAAAGCTGAAATTTGAAGGAATCATGTTTCCAAGTTCATCAAGATCCCCTACGATGGTGCATTGAGGTCTGTTATGCTCTGGTAAGGTCTGTTAAGGTCTTTTAAGCTCTACTAAGATTTCCACGTTCTATTACAATCTGCATTAAATTGTAATGATTTGTAGCAATCGCAGCAAAATTTTTGACGGTCAGCATGATCATCACAAATATACCAAGTGCCCTAAGGATCTTCACAAATCCACCAAGTTCCCTTGAGATCATCACAAATTCACCAAGTTCCCTCAAGATCTTCACAAATCCACCAAATTCCCTTAAGATCATAACAAAATCCACTACGTTCCCTCAAGATCATCACAAATCCACCAAGTGCCCTCAAGATCATCACAAATCCACCAAGTGCCCTCAAGATCTTTACAATTCGATCCCACAACCCCCCCACGCTCATCACAATTCTCTCAAATCACAGAGATCATGGACATCATGCCCCAGAGTTAATTTATGCTTACACTAAGCATGCTAAGCTAAGGAACTTTAGCATTGATTTATTGCTTCAAAGCTTCTTTCACCTGCCTGAGTCTGTCATAATAAAAATATGTACAGTATGTACAATATTAATAATAAATTATTTTTTAAAAATCACTTTTAGTGTGTCTTTTGATGCTAATATTCTCGTTTATTATACACTAAAACAATCATTCAGTGTCTGTGAGAGAGTAGTCTAGTAGTCTGTTCGGCTTTTTCTGTCCATTTTGATTATAATATGATCAAAAAATACATGAGATGATTCATGTTTTAGGTTTCTATATTTTCTCGGATGGTCTGCCCCTGCAGACTGCATAACAAATGGATCCACTTAGTTTTGAGGCGTGAAGTGTTTCAAGCTCAACTTGCTTCACTTGGTTGGCTGCCAACCGTTATGCTTCACAGGCACAATCCAGGCCCGGCAACGGCTTTCACTGTGAAGAAAAGTGTGGAAACTCTTCCTGGAACCCTTACCATCTGAAGTATTTTCTGTACTATTAGTGCTTATAGCTTACTTCCATTTCGTTTGGTCAAGTCCTTGAAGCCTCTGCCACACTTCCAAAGGTCCCGGTCACCAGACTTCTGAGCAGAAGTTTTACTTTTCATTTTTTATTTTAAGTTTAAATGATTTTTTCCAGCACAAGCCTGTGCAGTCATTAGCCTTCCTGTTTCTGTTTTCCCAGTATTCACTTTCATATTAAACCCCACTGTCACTGACTCCTGCATCTGCGTCATCTCCAAAACCTGACGCAGAGTCAACATGCCGGAGACTCAAAAAATATGGGTGGATCAATTCACACTAGCAGTGATGGAGTTCATCACTCAACTGTGTGCGCCACCAGCAGCTCACCCACCCCCAGCTCCAGTAGCACTTCCTATGACCTGTTGGCCATGCCCTCAGCCAAAACCTCTCCCAGAGCGGTGCACAGGACTTCTAGAGTGCGGTCAAAATTTTCTGCTTAACTACTCCGATGTCAAAGACATGCAGCACATATCTACAGCCACCCATTGCCTCACAGGGCAGGATCTTGATTGGACAACTTAGGCAGGGTACACCCTGAACATCTAACCAGACCATCGCAGAGCCAGTACACACGCAACACCTAGGTGTAATCTTTGCTTTTTTCCAGAACCACGACTGGGATACAAAGTGGTTACAGACCAATGTTTACTTCTCCACTGTTTTATATCTGAAGAATAATTTGCTCGTCTGAGAAAGCCAGGGGCAGATTAAGTGATATCACACTTCTGATCCTGTATTAAGGATCAGATTTGATCAAGTTCAATTCCCGGGCTTGGGGTGTTTCTGTGTGGAGTTCACATGTTCTCCCCATGCTTGCATGGGTTTCCTCAGGGTACTCTGATTTCCTCCCACAGTCCAAGCACACTAGGCCAACAGCAGTTCCAAATCACTCCTAGGTGTGAGTGTGAGTGTGAATGGTTGTATGTGTGTTGGCTCTGCAATTGTCGGCCGAGCTCTTCAGGCTGTACCCCGCCTTTTCCCAGAGTCGGTTGAGATGGGCTTCAGCCTCCCTGCGACCCTAATTAGGATGAAGTGGCTTAGAAAATGAATGAATGAATGAATTGACATGATTTCCACAGTTTTTAAGAGAGATAAGGAGAACCAAATCAAATTAAACAAGGCAGTGGTGGCTCAGTGGTTAAGGTTAGTGAACCAAATATCTCAGGTTCAATCCCAGTACCACCAGGCTGACACTGTTGGGCTCTTGAGCAAGGCCCTTCACCCTGAACTGCTCACTGCTCCTCTGGATGAGGGCGTCCGCCAAATGCCATAAATGTAAACAAATTACCCAAATATGGTAAGGAAAAGGAAAAGGATCCAACATTGCACATATGTGAGTGGCAAAAGTATCTGAACCTCCAGGATTAGCGGTTAATTTGAAGATGTAAATGGAGTCGGCTGTTTTCACTCAGCTGGATGACAATCAGGTATTCACTGGATGCCCTGTTTTGTTTAAAGAACACTGACCTGTCAAGCTCTGACACACATATTTGTGGTGTATCGTGGCACAAAAAAGAAAAAAGATTTGTGGGGACCTCGGAAAAAGAGTTGTTACCGCTCATCAGGCTGGAAAAGATTACAAAAGCATTTCTAAATGGTTTGGACTCCTCGAATTGACAGTCAGATGGACAGATTGTGTACAAATGGATGAAAATAAAGACCACACTCTCCCTCTCTAGGAGTGGTGGACCAACAAAGATCACACCAAGAGCAATGCATGTAATAGTCGACAAGGTCACAAAGGAAGTGCAGGACTGATCAACAGTTACCAGAAATGTTTATTTTTAATTATTGCTGCACAAGGGGGTCACACCATATACTGAAAGCAAAGACTCACGTACAGATATATACATCCCTGGGCAAAAAAATGAGCCATGTCTGTATTTTCCACAATTTTAGTAATGATTAACTATAAGCATGCAAATTCTATTAAATAGTCAATATAGAATTGCTTTCCCTTTAGATTTTCACAAACATTCAAGTCTCTTGGTTTGACTCGCTGAAAGTTTCTTGCATCTGGAAATGTCCAAATTCGTCCACTTGTACTTGACAGCCTCCCAAAGTTCACTGGTGTTACTAAACTTTTGTCCAACTTATTTATGTTGGCTGTATGCCCAGACGTTCTCTATTAGGTTCAAATCTGGACTCTGTCCGGCTAGAACAGGAGCCTGATGCCGTTCTCGTCCAGGCAAGCTTTAGTGGCCTTGGCGGTGTGGGCTGGCGCGTGTATTAGTTATAAAATTCATTATATGATATAAATTAGCTGGTGTTCCGACAAACCATCACCATTAACAGGTAATGATGTGTCCCTGGCCGTTACATACTTTTGCCGCTATACCTACGAATATGTCATTTTAATGTTGGCTCAGTTTTTTGTTTTTTTTTGCCCAGGAGTGTAATATCGGTTAATCTTTTAATTAATAAAAGATCATGTGAAATATTTTTAGACTTGTTTGTTTAACTGGGTTCTCCTTATGTACTTTTAGGACTTGGGTGAAAATCTGATGTTTTAGGTCATATTTAAGTAGAAATAGAGAAAATTCTGAAGGGTTTACACTCAAAACCTCGCATGTGTCATTTATTTATTTTTTTAAATCGTGACATACAAGGTTTTGATAGAACACTTATTACTCTGCATGCTTCATAATTGATAAACTGCACAAGAACAATTCCAATGTATCTTTTACATATGATGAAATTTTTAGTCATTGGACTAACCAGAAGCTTAGCAACCATCCCCAAAAAAAAAAAAAATAATAATAATAATAAAATAAAATATGAATCAGCTGGCCACTTCCAGCCTCCTTGTCCCGGAGTATATCTGAGTCCAAGTTGGAAACCTGAGAGGGAGTCGCAGCAGCTGGCTGCACACGCTATTGCGAACTGCCACACTCCGCCCCACCATACTTGACCCCAATGCCCAAATTGTTGTGTGGAAAAGTGAGCCCAGGTGTGGGTGTGTTTGGCATGTGCTGGGGGCGTGGTGGAGGTGGAGATGTGCAAGGGTACGTTACAAGTGGGGGCGTAGAGACTGGGAGCGGACGCAGGTGTCCGACTGTGATATAATGGGGGATGAGTGTTTGCCAGAGGCCTTGCAGAACATGCTGTTCTTTGAGCAATATTAGACACTCATAAAGAATTAATCTGTCCTTTGACTGACAGTGCCCCGTGTGCATGCTGACCCAGAAGCATATTGGTTACCTGTGAGATATAATAAACACCCTTGCATTTTAGTGAAGATTGTGTAATGAGCAATAGGTATAAAACTTTGGCCAGACAATCATGTGAAAATATTTTGAGTGTGTAAAAAAGTAAACACGCACTTTGCTTGATGAAAGTGATATGAAAAAAATATGTAAATTCTGAGAAGCTGAAGCTGTCGGACAGAGAACTAATTGTGTGCTCTCCTGGAGAGGGATTTGCATGGGTGGACTGGTTGCACTGTAACTTGCCATCTCCATTACTGCGTCTTTCACATACATACATACATACATACACATACCGGAACTTGATGAAACACTGCCTTTGTTTTTGCACCTGTGTTAGCTTTTTTTTTTTTTTTTTTTTTTGCATTGCTACATATTGCACAAAAATACACCACTTTTCATTTGTCAGACAAATGTGGACAGTAGAAGTGCTTACAGACTATACCACAACACTTGATTATACAAAAGAGAAGCCAATTTTGAAAAAGGTCACTATGAAATTGTCCACAGCAGGACATGTGACCGTAGTGATCCAATAAGGTTTGAGCTGAAAGGGTTGCATTTTTTTATAGAAAGGAAGAGTTAAACTTGTTGCCTGGGTTGAGTAAAGCTTTCTGTGGGCCACTAAAACCACAAACCAAAACTGTGCCCAGTCACGGTTCTCTGACCCACAGAGTAAAGTGAAACAACGATACAGAGGAAACCAGAAGAAATTGAGGCAAGGAGGCAGCTGAGTGTTCATGCTGAAGTCAGTGTGAATCACCCGGATTACTGCAAGAAAAAAAAAAAGAGAAAGAGAGAGAAAGAAACCACAGCGACACATTTCTGCTCCTTCTGTTTTGCACAAGGGTAAGCATCAGTCAACCGCAGTCTGACCACCGATCACTATCTGCACTGTTTTTCAACCATGCACAAGACCCAAGGACACAACTGCCTTGACACCACAACTGGAGAAGCATTGGATAATCATGTGGCTGAGGGTGTGGGTGTGTATGCTGGGGATTTTGTATAGATTTGGGGCAACATGAAGGTTGAATTGAAAGCTTTTGTGCTTTTAGCATGCGTTTGCTTTGAAACATCATCATGGCTGTATCGTTGAACTTTGCAGGGCGAAGATCAGAGCCGGTCAAAATTAGGAGCCAGATCAAGTTAGAAGTACTGGAGGGTGTTTTCCAGCCCCTCACCATGGCTTCAAACAGCATCTTTGAGACTTTTCCATCTTACCAGTCTTGCTTTACCAGGGGTGAGTCAGTTTAATTTTAATTTTACATGTATTGTCAGTGTTATTTATTTATTTATTTATTTATTCATTCATTCATTCATTCATTCATTCATTTAAAATTTTTTGCGCTAAAGTTTTGAGGAAGTAAGGGGTTGAGGGAGACAGTCATTTTGCCTGGTCTTTCATGACTGCACATTATGCAAAATAATACACCTGCCTATTGAGGTATACATAAAATGGCATTTCATGATTGTTGATTTGCTGTGTCAGTAGCATACTGAAATCTCTTGGCTGGATCTGAAAACCACAAGGCTGTGGGTAGTGAGTGCTTCACTGGTTAACCTCACTACACCATCAACAGCACAGCGGTCTGTAAATGCATGCATTTGGACTCTGAGACTCTTTCTTGGGCAAATGTTATTTTCAGAAACCAGACAATATCGTGTGAGTGTTGAGGCTTGGTGGAATTGGTTCCGACTGACGTTACTCTTTTATTTCGATTTGGGTTATTACAACTCCCGATTGACTTGTACATTAATAAGTTAACACATGTTATTGATTATGTATATATATTTGTATTGTAAAGTTTGGTCAATATTTGATCAATTCAAATTGGTCAATTTATATTTCTTTGGATGGTTGGTTGTTGTTTTGTTTTTTTTTTGTTTGTTTGTTCCATATAATGTTCTCGTGGTTATCAAAGTAAGGTTAATGGACTTGACAAGCTGCAGACTCGATAGCTGTCTGCTCCCATTACATTCGTTAAAGATTATCATCTATTAAAAAAATATATACACCTCTGTGTTGATGTTACGATATTAGTGTTTTTTTTTTTTTAAATGCAAGAAATAAATAAATAAATAAAAATCCAAGCATTAGTTCCAGAATAGCCAAACACAACGACGAGAATGTATACAGCATATTAACTCACATCAAAACAACACAACTCAGATTTGCGTTGCATATCATTCACACATACTGCAGCAGAGATGAGGGGAAATGGAGGACATGCTTTCATCACCAGTGAAAAGTCCTTTTACCACCAGATGTCACAGAAGTGTGAGTTAGTGTCCTCTGCTTTACATTTCTCATAATGTTCTACTGAACCACTGATATGACAAAACTAGCAGTTGATTTGGTTGAAGATTGAACTTTAATGTATGCGTGTGTGTGTGTGTGTGTGTGTGTGTGGTGTGTGTGTGTGTGTGTGTGTGTGTGTGTGTGTGTGTGTGTGTGTGTGTGTGTGAGAATACGGATGCTGCTTCACATTTTGGAAGACAAATAACCCTATAAGTCATGTTTTCGGATGGGAAAGTGTGCTCTTTATGAAAAGATCTCGTGTGTTGTTTTTGTTTCCTGACGCTTTGGTGCATGCACTGTCGTGCGTCTTGCCAGCACTGTCAGTTAACACAGGAAGTTTATCAGTCGCACCCGACTCTCGCTCAAGAACTAACAGCCTTGAAGAAAAAACTTTTCTGTTTCGCACACACTCTCACCACACTCCCTCTATCAAAAGACTTCTGAAATCTGTTGTTATTAGGTGAAACAGTATCACAGCGTAATGACATGAGGATCTGGAGGCATTTCAGTAATATAATATTAGTCATCATATATCTTAGTGATTTTTATATTTTCACCTAGCATCAATATCTAAACTGCACTGCATGAGCAAAGTGTATATGTGAGCACGTGGGTGCTTGTTATATTTATCTTCTAAGGACAGATGCTTAAACCTTACAATTTCAGACTTGCGCATACATGACATTATGACCTTTTCTCAGTTATACTCTGTGGTGCACACAGTGCGTGCATGTGTTCACTCTGATAATGTATAAGAATATGACTGGTCGGTCCCGGTGTTTGTGGTTACTCTTTCATCCCAATTACGCTACATTAATGCACTAATGGCTCACAAGCAAGTCGGATGCTGTCCTCATCATTCTGTGACTTTGTTTCATCACTTCATTCATCTTTCCTGTTCTGAAAAGTCCACACATTCACTCCGAGCCCAGGAATTGAAACCCAGGACCTTCTAGCTGTGAGGCACACATGCTAACCACTACACCATCGTGCCGCCCCATGCAGTGTACACAAACCTCAAACTCTTGCACCATGGTATGAATCATAAATATGTTATAAACAATAAAATGGTAAACAGGTTCTCTGGTTATTGCAAAATAAGGAAATGATTTTTAAAATGCAGACATGCACAATTCTACAAGCAATATTCAGTATATTACAGCGTACATCCTTGTTGACACATTCAGCATAATATCACTGGAATCATGGCATAAAAAATGTTTTGTTGCAATAATTCCAGTTCCATCCTGGAAGACGTTTTGAGCACCAGAGCATGGCAAACTGTTGCATATGTTATACAGTGTATATGTATAAAAACCTGAAGCATTGGGATTATGTACAGGGTACACAGTATTCACCCTCCTTCTGTTCACTTATTGGTACTTTTTGCCCACAATGCCTTCTCAGCGAACCCATTTTCTTTTATTTTGTCATTCATCCTCACCAACTTCCTTCTCCCAAACTATCAACATCCGTTCTGGCACCTTCTACCCTGGCGACGGACCCATATATCTACAGGTGTCTATTTAAAGGTGATGGCTGTATAAGGTGGCTTTTGTACTCCTGTGGACCACTGAGGGATTTATGACCATCTCCATGCTCCGTGTCTGAGGTTTAAGGATGGAGCCAAAGGGCCTGCATTCTAGTATCCGAATGCCTGCTCATTGCTGATTCGGGTTATCAGCATCCACAGGCAGTCAAGAAGGAAACCGGCCGCCCTGCCAGATCCCTACAAATTCAAAAAGGGACCCACACAAGCCTATAATTCTTCCATTTGACCTTGATCACTTGGATAACTGATGTAAATTATGCTCTATGTGCATGAATGATGGCCATAGTTGCTATAATTTGCATTAAACATGTTGGGGCTGAGTGGCACGAGCGGTAATATACCACTGAACCTGCTAACATTTTGTTAGGCATACTTATATATAATGTATTTCTATTTTATATGTAATGCATATATGTATTATGCAACAATGCATATTAATGCTAGCCGACCCCCCCAAAATTCTGGTGCCTGACACATACTCGCACGATATAGCTACATGCACTACTTCTTGAGCAGAGGCATTTCTGGGAATCTTTATCTGAATCTTTAATACCTCATTCACGTCAAAGACATTTTTCAATAAATGCTGATGTCATCATAGCATACTCCAGTGACATTAGGAGCCACAGAGCTGGTCAGTGGCTAGGGATCTATTGAGTTTCTTTTCCTGACTGCACCCACTGTATCACTGTGACTGGATGGATTTTTGACTCCGCTGGCCTACTTCCTTTACAGAGACTCAGTGACTGCACAACCTGGGAACTGATGAAATCGAGTCTGTTGTCCAGCAGACAGGCCGCTATCGAGCCCCAGTGTCGGACAGCAGTAGAACAGTTTGTGGCGCCACTTCTGTGCACTAGTTCCAGAGCGCTGAGCTAAAGCTGCTGGGAAATGGGGTTGGGACACTGAGTTATCGTGGATGAGAAAATCTTTCATTCATTCATTTTCGAAGCTGCTTAATCATAATTATGGAGGCTGGCAACCATCTGAACCAACTCTGAGCCAAGGCGGGGTACACCCTGAACAGCTCACCAGACCATTGCCAAGGCCAACACACACACAGCCATTCACACTCACTCTCAATTTGGTGTGTGTGCAATGAGTGTGCAAAATGTTGTGCGCAAATTGTCCGGTTTTTCATCAGTTCAGTAGACTGATGGCTTGCGGATATTAATTGTCCCTGAATCTTCTGGTTTGAGTCCAGATGCTCCTGTACCGTCTGCCCGACAGCAGGAGCGTGAAGAGTGTGTGTGGCTGGGGTGGCTGGGGTCAGAGAGGATCCGCTGGGCCTTCCTCCTACAGCGCTGTGTATAGAGGTACTGGATGGCTGGCAGTTCAGACCTGGTGATGCGTTGTGCAGATCTGATCACCCTCTGCAGAGCTTTGCAGTCCAGAACATTACAACTGCCGTACCAGGTACCGATACAGCCAGACAGAATACCTGAATACCAGAAGTCCATCAAAGGGCCATCACATACAGAACTATTCACACTGACACCCACACCTACGGCCAATCAGGAATATCCAACTGCGCTAATGTGCCTTTAGACTGTAGGAGGAAACCAGAGCACCTGTAGGAGACCCACACAAGCACAGGGAAAACATGCAAACTACAAACAGAAACACCCTCGCTGGGCATGGGGTTGGAACCCAGGACCTTCTTGCTGTGAGGCAGAAATGCTAACCACTATGCCACTGAAGACACGTGAGAAAACCTAAAGTTACAGGTTTTCATCTGAAAGTTTACAAACTGCTGACTGCGGAGACTCCTTTCAAACATGGTACATAAATATCTCCTCACACAAAGCATCAACGTATCAATAATCACAAGCTTTTTAGCCTTTCAGTGCACATGGATCGTCCGCGGTGCAAATCCCTGAGAATTTGCTGTTACTGTACAAATATTATCATGCAGTATTAGAGCAAGTACATTCATATAACACTGTTTGAATTGGGTTGTTATGTCAAAATCTTTATTCACCTGGGCAATCTAACAGTGCTGTGCTAGGAAAAATTCTGTTGCTCTTAGAAAAGTGAGTTTTATCTAGTAGATTCATATATCAGAAATTCATGCCAGCTGTGACCTTTTTTAACAAGATTTGAAGAGACAGCATTTTCTATGTACTGATTGCTGATTACTTCTGTTGATATAATGGCTGATCAAATCTGCTGTTATTTCTACTGATAATTCCTTGCTTTGAACAAAATGGTTACATCTTTCACATTTATTAAAATTATATATGTGACCCATCATTGACCTGGAAATTGTTAATTTTGAGTAATTGGTACCATTTTGTAGCTGGCATCCTAACATTTTATAGCTGAGTTTCTAACATACAGTATGTTGCTAGTTTTGGAGTAACTAACCGAAACCTGCCTGGAATTTTCAGCTTTTTAAGTAAACAACTTCGGAGAAAATCATTTTAAAGTTCAACAAAGTATTGAATAATTTCCGACTTAATACCTACGTTGCTGTTATGGGTGATGTATTTTGTGTCTCCTTTAAACTTATTATGGTTCTCTACTGGCATTGTTAAATACACTTGCAAAACAATTTTACGCAATGCAACAACAACAACAAAAAAAAAAAAAAGAAAGAAAGAAAAAAGAAAAGAAAATGATATCAGCTCACAATCTTCAGTTGAAAGAGGTTCCTCAAAGAGCCAACATATAAGTACTGACACTTTCAGATTCTTCTCCGGGGGGGGGGGGGGGGGGGGGGGGCG
>JAQMYF010000009.1:19274866-19296777 GCA_030014195.1 Neosilurus mollespiculum | reverse complement strand
ATTAATGCAAGTCTATGTATTGTCCCCACAAGTTATGGAAACGAGACTGTGTGTGTGTGTGTGTGTGTGTGTGTGTGTTGTGTGTGTGTGTGTGTGTGTGTCAGAGAGAGCAAGAGAAAGAGATGTCACAAGGAACATGTCAGTTAAGCACAGGCTTAGTTCCTAACGGTATCCTTACATCTGTGGCTTCCTTCCTCCTCAGTATTAACTGAAGAAGAGAAAGACAAAATCTTCTTGATCTTCTGTGCTACTTCAAACTGTAATGAAGTAACATATAGTTATAATAAGATTATATATAATCTATAAAATATAAAACATGCTTACTCTTGATGCGAATCATGTATCTTTTTCCACACCGCATTTATTTTTCACATATTATTTAATTCCCATATACTCCCTGTCATTCTATCTTCAGTTAAATTTGTAAGTAGACCTAATGCTGACCACTCTTTCACACTCACCCTGCCACGAGGCATTTCTCAAAGCCTCCCTCCTTAACACAGACAGCATTACATGCACATACCCTTATTATAACTCATGCTTCCTCTGTTGCAAGAGCAGAGGATGGTCTGTGTAAATCCTCCATCGGCAGCACTGTAACCATGTGTCTGCTGGAGTAATTATGTCGTTATGATTCAGCTTCTCACAGCCCATTTCCAGGACGCAGTTAGCACCACCTGTTTCCAGCACGGTCACCTGAGTGCCTGACATTGGTGCTCATGGGTATGGCATGAGGGGTGAAATCGGGGGGGGGGATGGAGAACGAAGGCTAGGCTATGATTAGTCAGCGAAACATTGGTAGGAATACAATCAGCTGTGTTTAGGTATGGATTCAGTTGAGTATAGTCAGGAATTTAACGTTCAGCTTTATGAACTAGATCTGGACAGAACTACATAATGGGCGTTTCTGTTTGGGGTTTGCATGTGCTCCCCATGATTGCCTGGGTTGGTCCTCTGGGTAATCCAGTTTCCTCCCACAGTCCAAAAACATGCACAGTAGGCTGATTGGCTGTTTGAAATTGCCCCTAGGTGTTACAGTGAGTGTGAATGGTTGTATGTAGGTTGGCCTTGCGATGGCCCGGCAAGCTGTTCAGGGTGTATCCCACCTTTGATGGGTGCCAGCCTCCCCGTGACCCTAATAAGCCCTTAAAAGCGGCTTAGAAAATTAACGAATGGATGATATATACTGTATATATAAATAAATAAGTGCGGCGAAGTGGCACAGTGGTTAGCATGTCCACCTCACCACCTCACAGCAAGAAGGTTCTGGGTTTGATTCGCCAGGCTCGGGGCGTTTCTGTGTGGAGTTTGCATGTTCTCCCTGTGCTTGCGCGGGTTTCCTCCGGGCACTCTGGTTTCCTCCTGCAGTCCAAAAACATGCACAGTAGGCTAATTGGCTGTTCCAAATCACATCACCCCGAGGTGTGAGTGTGAATGTGAATGGTTGTATATGTGTTGGCCCTGCGATTGCCTGGCGAGTTGTCCAGGGTGTACCCCGCCCTCAACCTGAATTGGCTAAGATGGGTGCCAGCCTCCCTAAGACGCTAATTAGGATTAAGCGGCTTAGAAAATGAATGAATGAATATATATATATGTGTATATATAGCTTTCAAAATATGCACCAGCTCATCTTCTGTAACAGGGCCTCAGTTGTGGCTTATGTAAATCATTTCGCTGAAGGCTGTCCATCAGATCAGCTACAGGGCAGAGCAGAGCCTTTAGGTTAGAAAAGAGAGGCTTTAACTTTGAGGGAAGTTTGATTTTTTGAGCCTGTCCTGTTCTCTTTCTCTCTCACTTTAAACTGAAAGACTGAACAAAGAAATATGCACTTTTTTAAAAGCTATAGTACGATTTAAAAAACATCTTTCTTATTTATACCCGTAACAAATTTTCAAGAGATAACTGTTGTCACCATTCTACAGGTGGCCCACCTAAGAATGGAAATATTGAGAGAAAAATTCAAATAGAAGCAAAGGTGCAAAGAATAGGATCGTTCTCTGAACACGTGTCTGTTTGTCTTTCTTGGTTCATCTCTGTGTAGTATTTCTCCGACCAACACACTCCGATATTATCGTTATCTGTATCATTGTTTAACACTTGCATATCTGCGGGAACAAGACAGTCACTGTTGTTAGACAGTATTGCAGTGGAGGGGAAATTTCACACTAAGACTCTGATTCCACTGTAGGCATGAAAACACATTATGTCGTCTGGTCTTGAGAGGAACACTGCTTTGCTATTAATTATTGTATAACTGATATCTCCCTTTAAATGTTACAATATGCACGTCTGGCCCATAGTCGTCGTGCCTAAATAAAGAAGTATAATGTAAAGTAGAAATATAATAACTCAATCAAGGGATGAGTGCTGGAGTGAAAAGTATTTCAAGACAACAGCAACAACAACAACAACAGCAACATTTGATGTAACAACACTTATCAGGAGGCGGCACGGTGGTGTAGTGGTTAGCACGTCCACCTCACGGCAAGAAGGACCTGGGTTTGAGTCCCGGGCTCGGGTGATTCTGTGTGAAGTTTCATGTTCTCCCCATGCCTGCGTGGGTTTCCTCCGGGTACCCTGGTATCCTCCTACAGTCCAAAGGCTTGCTGTATATGCAAATTTACTGGCCGTTCAAATTGCCCCTACATGTGGATGTGTGTGTGTGTGTTGGCCCTGCAATGGTCTGACAAGCTGTTCAGGGTGTACCCCACCTGCGCCCAGTGTTGGCTGAGATAGGCACCAGCTTCCCCATGACCCTAGTATGATTAAGCAGTTTGGCATATGAATGAGAGCGAGTGAGGTCTACAGGTATTGGTCCATCATGTTATTGTTCCCCTCTGTGCTTGGTATTAGCTTGTAGCCAGGAATCTGTTTTCACTTATTTTTTTATTATTTTATTTCTATTTTTTTATACTGTATTAATTCCGCAAGGGAAACTTTGACTTCTGCATTTAACCCATCCAAAGTGAGCACACACACACACACACACACACACACAGGTAAACATTAAGCACACACACTCGGAGCAGCAGGATGCCACACATTTGGGGCGCCCGGAGAGCAGTTGGGGGTTAGGTGCATTGCTCAAGGGCACTTCAGCCATGATGGTGGAGGAAGGGAAGATGCAGCTCACTCCCCCACCGCAACACATTTTTCCTGCTGGTTCGGGAATTAGTCATAATATTGGCAGATTGTTATGTGGAAATTTAGATCTCATCCTTTCTATGAAAAGGAGACTATGTAGACACTTCCAATCATTCTGAAAAAAGAATGCCAATTTCAAGAAGAAGCTGATCAAGAAAAACAGATATTTAAATGTCTCGGTTTCCCTTATTAATATGAATGAGGTTCTGACGATTCAACACCACTGCGAACGTGTGTGTGTGTGTGTGTGTGTGTGTGTGTGTGTGTGTGTGTGTGTGTGTGTGTGTGTGTGGGAAAACAGCACTGACGCCGTGATGGAGGAGGAGGTGAGCGTACTTGCTTGTATATTACAAAATCTTACGTCAAAGTCGAAACTATGTAAATCTGGGGTGGATCGAACATTCGGACATATAGTTTGTAAGAATTGAGCAATATATGATTGTATGAATTAAGGTTTTTGATATATACACGGTAAAATGTGTGAAACACGATACCATGAACCATTGAAAATAATCATAATAATCAAGGGAAAAAAAGGAACATAACTGCACTAGCAGACGAATAAATAAAGTTTGGATCTGAAAACAGTTCATGAAGATAACAGCCATTAATGCATTTCGCCATGTTTCTGCAGAGAACTCACAGATTTACGATGCTACTATCATATATTCATATCAAATAAAGTCAATATTTTTTGCATAACAACCTTATTACTCTGGAATGCAAACAAGCACATGAAAAGACACCATACACACCTGTGAAGCAGAAATCCGGCAACTTCACAGTTAAATATTGAGTTCATCTCACGTTTTACTCTATTCCATCAATCAAAATGCTCTCCAATCAAAATCTTTTTTTCTCTTTCTCTCTCTGTTTCGCTCTTTCCTTTCTGATTCAGTAAATTCCCTGGTGCCAGCCGGCCTACCTCGCTTTATCGTCACCGCCACTGTTGATGTTAATCCGAAAATAGCGTCACGACACTAATTTTAGGTGGGTTAAGCAAAGAGTCTTTTTTTTTTGCCGACTCAGAAATTAAAAATGGTATTCGTTGTATATTTAAATATCTTTGTTATGCGAATGGCCTCAATTGTGTAATTATCTTAAGTTCTAATACTGATTAAATAATCTTCGTAACTTTTATAACAAAGCTATGTCATATAGAGCTTTAAGTGGGGCAGCCGTAGCCTAATGGTCAGAGAAGTGGCTTTGGGACCGAAAGGTTGCTGGTTCGATTCCCAAACCGGCAGGAAAAATGTATGGTAGCAGGGGGGGATGTGGGCTGCACCTTCTCTTCCTCCACCTTCATGGCTGAAGTGCCTTTAAGCAAGCCACCTGACCCCCAACTGCTCTCCGCACACCGCATTGTGTGGCAGCCCACTGCTCCAAGTGTGTGTGTGTTCACTGTTTACTTGTGTGTGCTCACTTTGGATGGCTTAAATGCAAAAGTCAAAGTTTCCCTTATTAAAAAAAAAAATAATAATAATAATAGTATATAACAATTTCTGTGCCAAAAAACTCAGGTTTTGGAGGGTGGGGTGGGGTTTGGCTTTCCTGAAAAGATTTGGGGTTAAAAAAAGAAAAAATTTGGACGAATGTGGAGACACTCAGTCCTGCATTGCTCCTTCTCTGCCTTGTGCTCGTTTTCTCTTCCTGCCTCCACCCCCAGGCGTGCTTGAGCCATGTGGAGGACTTGCCAGTAATCAGAGGGGCAGCCGTTACGTTTGATCCGCATGTTCACCGCTGCACATGACCTCAGAGAGAGGGCGTCTCATAAAGCTCTTTCGTTTCCTTTTATTTTTCTTCTCATCTTCATCATCTCTTTCTTTGGTCCATTTACTTGCACCTGACTGGATTTCACCACCACCCGCCCGCCACCACACACTCACACTTTTCCTCTAAATCTTTGGTGTGAAGCCTAAAGCTCAAATAGGTCAATAAGAGTCTTAATTGAGTGTAAATGCAGTACTTGTTGTAGCTAATTTGATGGTACTGTATTGGGAGCGTAAGCATGGACCAGGCTGAGGCAGACTGGAGATATTGATTTGTGTTTCATAAAGCATGAACAGACTGGGTTAGACAGAGATCAGGACAGGGAAGGTAGGTGTTACCATTGATTGCACAGTGTCTCTTGATCGGAGTCTCTTTGTTCCTCTCTCAGACTGTAACCAAATGCGCTAATCGCTTCACATCCTAAGGTTTGTCTGCTGTTTTATAGACCGGAATGATTGTTGAATGACTGGTACTCTCTGTGGTTACAAGTTACATCTAATCACCTTAGGAGTGACTGCTGGTAGTAGGTAGGAACAAAGACTTCTTGTTATTTCCAACAGAGCCTGAAAACTCGACATGACCAAATATAATATGAAAACGAATCCTGAGAACAGCTGCAAAATATTCTAACAATAAATATGGCGCACCGAAGTTCTTCATCGGCCTTTTCGAGGAAATGTTGCTGTAGCTGAAGCTCTGGTTTGCATCAGGTCACATCAAACCACCCCCTCATTGATTACTCACTCACTCACTCACTCACTCACTCATTTGCCGAACAGCTTAATCCTATTAGGGTTGCGGGAAGCTGATCACACCCAGCACTGGTGAAGGCAGGGTACACCCTGAAGAGCTCACCAGACCATTGCAGGGGCCAACACATGCACACAATCATTCACACTCATATTTACACTTATGCCACTGTGCCACCCTGTCATTGATTACACCAACATATTCTGTTATTATTTAGAGAAAATGCCAGGGTACCTAGTATTTCAGAGGAAATTGCTTCAATCGTCTTGGAGACTCTGTCTACTAGTCTGATCTGATCTAGTTTGCTGCAATATTTCTTATGGCTGCGTACCATTAAGCATAGAACGATACAATACCATTTTTGATACTTATGAAACAATGCCAATATTTATCGATACTCTATTCGATATTTATCAATCATTTTCTAAGCCGGGCAGCACGGTGGCGCAGTCGTTAGCACATCCGCCTCACCGCAAGAAGGCCGGAGTTCGATTCCCAGCTCGGCTGTTTCTGTGCGGAGTGTGCATGTTCTCCCCGTGCTTGCGTGGGTTTCCTCCAGGGAACTCCGGTTTCCACCCACAGTCCAAAACATGCACAGTAGGCTAATTGGCTGTTCAGCTGAGTGTGAGTGTGAATGGTTGTGTGAGTGTTAGCCCTGCGATGGCCTGGCAAGCTGTCCAGGGTGTACCCCACCCTCGCCCAGAGTCGGCTGAGATGGGCGCCAGCCTCCCCGTGATCCTAATTAGGAATAAGCGGCTTAGAAAATGAATGAATGGAAGCATTTCCTAAGCCACTTTATCCTAATTGGGATCACTGGAAGGATGGCACCCAACCAAAGAGACATTTATGCTACAAATGTTTTTACATTTTTGTTCAGTTCAAGTTCAAGTACATTACATTCAGCTCCATCACTGCCTCTCCTTGTGAAATCAATCCACACTAATCTTATCTGTTGCCTTTGTTCCTGAACATTATTTATTACCAAAAAAAAAAAAGCTAATTTAACTAAAGCAGATGGTTAGCAGACCAATGTTTAGCAGACAATCTTGAAAAATTTAAATCTCATGAATGGCGAGAATTGAATGTGATGTTAAATAAGACATAAAAAGCAAATAAGGCGTCCATGTATAAACATTCAGCTTCCGAGGAGATTTAACTTGAAAATAAACAGAAAGTCAAAGGTAATCATTTAAAATTTGGTTGTAAGAATTAATAACTAGAACAGATAACTGTATAGTCTGTATAATCGGTCTGGTGTTAAATTTGCATCGGTCACTGGTTCCGTTCGGTACTTTCGACACGGTGTGCAACCCTATTGTTGATTCATCGATGTCCCTTTCTGGTCTTTTTTTACAGACACGGGGTAGTTTTATCATCTTATACTGTACCTCTAGGGTTCTGAGTCCAAGCCTGAGCTCAGATTACTGTCTGATTCTCCTTGTGTCCATGTGGTTTTCTTTAAGTATCTTGTCCATGGGTGTTAGGGATGTTCGGAAAAATGACTAGAGTTCCTTCCACGCCCATTTATTCCTATATAGTCTCGGGATGCATGAAAATCCTCATAAGTATAAAGTGGTTACTGAAGATAAATTAATTTTCCTTTTGGGATGTGTTCCAGAGCACAAAAATAAACTCCATGTCATCACTTGGTCTAAAAGTCTTAATATATTGAGATAGGAAAGATGCACAATTGTGCAGGTTAGCACCGTCACACTCTCACATTCTCATTTGTCAGTCATGTTCCAAACCATTTACTCCCTCTCGGGTTGCCGGAAAACTGGAGCCTATCTCAGCCGACACTGGCCCGAGACAGGTTACACCCTAAACAGTTCGTCAGACCGTTGCACAGACACATCGATTCACATTCACACACGCACTCACACCTAGGGGCAGTTTGGAGCAGCCAGTTAGCCTAATGTGCTAACGAAATTAGAGTACCCAGAGGAAACCCACACAAGCACAGGCAGAACATGCAAACTCTAAATAGAAACGCTCGAGTAGGACCTTCTTGCTTTGAGGCGGATGTGCTAACCACTACACACGCGTGCTGCCCTTCGCTCTGTGATCTCACAGTAAAAAAAAAAATAAAATTCTGAGTTAGAACATTGCAGCCAATTGGGGGCTTTGTGTATGGAGTTTCCCTGTGTAATATGTCTGCACGCATTTCCTCTGGGTACTCCGCCTACAGGCCAGAAAACATGCAAATTTCACCAACTGTCTACTCTAAACTGCCTATAGGTGTGAGTAAGTTTGGCGACCTGTTCAGGGTGTACGTCTTCCTAAGTCAGTTTGGTGTGGGTTGGCTCCAGCTTACCCACAATTCTGCTGGAGAAGTTGTATAGACAATGGATGGATAGAAAATATGCACAATTTATACAGCACTTATGACCCAGGAATCTGATATGTGCCCCCAGATTGCCTGACATAAATAGGTGACTATTATTTTTAGCTCAGAGCAGCACTTCCAGAGACCCAGCGGGAGAAATGTAGGGAATCTCTCTTTATAATTGCTCAGGAATATGAAACATTAGCCTGTTAGAAATTGTGTGAAACGTTTCCAAGCGTTTCATAAAATTACGAAAGAGCTTTAAAATGTTATGCATCAAGCAGTTAGTAACGTTCGCAACGCCGTTATACAGTAATTCACACTGAGCTGTTTTTGCAAATTCAGGACACACCCTAAAAAACTCTCTAGACCATTACGGGGCCAACACACACAAAACCATTCACAGTCACACCTACTGGAACAGCCAGTTAGCCTAATGTGCATATCTTAGGACTGTGAGAGAAAACCAGAGTACGCGGAGGAAACTCACACAAACATTGGGAGAGCATGCAAACCGCGCACAGAAACGCCCTCACCGAGCAACCTGGCTCTCAAACCCAGGACCTTCTTACTGTGAGGCGGATGTGCTAACAACTACGGCACTGTGCCGCCCACCATCCTTCACATTCGTCCTAATTTGTAAATGTGCCATATACTGTTGATATGTACAGTGTATCAGCTACGCCGGAAGTCTTTATATTCGGTAACGAAACGAAACGAAAACTCCGATGCAAACCCTTTCTGCTGTAAGTTTTTTTCTATTACTTTCGGTAGAAGAATACGCTGATGGTGATGGGTGGGGACATCCCAGAACTTTGCAGCATTGCAGTTTTCATCATGCTCTTCGTCATTGCCATTACTGCTCCAGCGCTGTGAAACCGCAACAGGAAACAGCAATATAATGGTCAATACTGTGAAGGTGCAGGGCTGAACCTGGGTAGGGCTTTTTGTGACCACAGAAACTCTTCCAGACCTTAGCGATGAACAGACTGATGCCGCAGGAAGTCTGAAGGGAGCTGTCCCCAAGCGTAACTCCACAGAACTTCATCAATGTGGTTAATGAGGTTGAGATGTAAATGGTGTCTGAGATGCATTTGTCCTCTTCCTGCAGGACTGCTTTACGAGCCTTAAATTCAGTGGCTGCTAATTTATTTATCTCATAACTCTTTGGACTTGTGGATGAACATTCCTTTTTTTGGAGAATGTTTTTTCAGGGAAGTTTTACAGAGGACTTGGATGTTAGTCTGAGCATACAGTATAGGTGAGTATGACTAAATAAACATGAAAATGGCATAAAATGAAAAAAATTAATAAATTTCAAAAGCCTAGGACATTCTTGGTCATTGATCTTGGTCTTGTTTTTTTTTTTTTTTCTCTTATCTTCTTCTTTTTTGTTTCTGTCAGAGAACTGGCAACATCTCATATAGTAAGGGTTGTCCCGCAAAGGGCCAGTGTGGGTGCAGATTTTCACTTCAGCCAAGCAGTAGCCACAGCTTCCTCCTGTTTCAGTCACTGATCTCAAAAGAAAGGAAAAAAAGACTAGATTGCACATTAGTGTTTCAATTTTTGAAGCCAGGTGGCAGCCATCTTGGTGAGACCAGCTTACTTTAAGATCTCAAAATGGAGGCGTTGAAAGCCCATTCATTCATTCATTCATTTTCTGAACCGCTTATTTCTAATTAGGGTCGCAGGGAGGCTGGCGCCCATCTCAGCCGACTCTGGGCGAGGGCAGGGTACACCCTGGACAGCTCACCAGGCCATCGCAGGGCGTTGAAAGCCCACACAGCTCAAAAACCCTGAAAGTTTTACTGCTGAAGGTCAGAATACCTTCAATTCATGTAACTTTATCAATAATTTCACTGATATTTGTAATTAATTGAATAATAATAATAATAAAAGTTCTGCATAGCTGAAATTGTGGGGGGGGGGGGGGTGTTTAAAAATGAAATGTTCATTTTGGATGTAATTATTTGCATTTTTCCATCTTTTCATGCTTTTTGAATATCATTTTCAACAGTACCGTGGTCTCACCAAGATGGCTGCCACCCGGCTTCAAAATTGAAACACTAACGTGCAATCTAGTCTTTTATTTACTTATTTATTTATTTTAGATCAGTGATTGAAGCAGGTAGAAAGTGTGGCACCCCTTAGATTGGACATCCCTGACATATAGTGTCCTAGATTCCCAGCCTTCCAAAATAACAGTAAACATTGCAATTGCCACCAAATATATAAGAATCATAGAAAATGAAATGAGTACAGCCAAGAAATATTATTGTTTTTATCTTTCAATATTTAGGCTGGCCATGCCTTTTAAAACCTTTGTCAGTACACCGGGAAAAATCTTTAGAACAGACTTGCAGAAAAAATTAAGTAGAGATGCATTTCCACATAATAATAATAATAATAATAATAATAATAATAATAATTTAATTGTAATGTTAAATGGAGGCAGGTGCAGTTCAGGACAGGCAAATATGTGCTGGGTGGGTTGATCCGTACTGTATTATAAACTGAAGTTTAGTGGCTCTCTGATAAAGCACTGACTAAGCTAAACTCCATTAATTTCAAGGGGCCAAAAACAGAGGGGGAAAAAGGACAAAAATTAGAGAAAGAGTACATTTTACCAAAAGCTGTTTAAAATCATACTATTCGCACACATTACAGACAGGATGAGGTTGGCTTCTGGTCAATATCTTGAAAACTATGTGGAGAAAAAGCACAGCGAGAACCACAATCACATAAGCACCACTTCGGTTAATTTAACAGTAAGTTAACTTAATACCTAAATATTGCAGACTCCAGACTAACGGTATCTAAATATTGATGAGGATCTGACAGAAGCATCTGTGCTTCGTTGGGTGTTTGAGGTCTTAGTTCTTGTTTGTTAACGATTGACTTATTTCCTTAACACAGCAGCTAATTTATGACATTAATTGCCTATAACAGCGAATCATTACCTCTTATCCCTCCTTCCCTTCACCCTCCCAGGGTGTGATGATGGAAAAATCTATATACATGCACAGAAAATCATACAAAAAAAGCTGGAAGCGGAGGGCTGGGGTTGAGGGAGGCACTGCTGGAGGTTTGAGGATGGCGCAATAAACAGATAATAACACAATAAATTCATGATATTTCTTAGGGGTTTTTATTCATATTTCTTGCAATGAACCAATTTTAAATGTTAATGTGACCTTAAATAGCTTTTTAATAACTTAGCTTTGTCACCGCCTCACCAAGAACTCACAAAGGTTGAAAGAACTTAATACAGTGACGTGTTATTTCACCACCAGTGTTATTTCTCCGTGTTTCGGAGTCTGGGCAAGAAAACTGGATTACGTCCACTTGTTTCGTTGGGTTTTTTCCCTGGCTTTGCAGTCAGACTGTTTCACGTGCTTCCACTGAACAGGGATTTACTCCCGCGTCCTTTTAAATCCGG
The DNA here is from genome assembly GCA_030014195.1 of Neosilurus mollespiculum. Lineage (NCBI taxonomy): Eukaryota > Metazoa > Chordata > Actinopteri > Siluriformes > Plotosidae > Neosilurus > Neosilurus mollespiculum. The sequence goes on along the minus strand of JAQMYF010000009.1, from coordinate 19,285,348 downwards.
TGTCGTTCATCCGTTCCACCATTTTTTCCCCCTTTAAATAAGGTGCTTTGCATCATCCGTGTATTTCAAAATATTTAACTGTCAGCACAAGCTACAGCACAAACTCTGTCTATTCATCAGTGTAAAAATGAACAGGTCTGAGTTTCACGATATTTAAGGGATTTCATCGGTTTCTTTCGTTACGTCAACGTCAAAGCTCATGAGAAGACCTGAGGAGCATGTGCAGAGCACCTAGACCAGTGTGAGCCCGAATCTCAGCCGCATTATCTAGGTGTGTTAGTCTGACTTTGAGAAGGTTCCTTTATTATAATTTCAGTTGGACCAACATGTTTTTAAAATGTAAATGTGAGTGAACGTTTGTTTGTGTTGTTGTGTTAGCCCTGCATTGTGCTGGCGACCTGTTCAAAAGTGTGCACCACTTCCTTTCATTATCTATACTACTCACCTCTCAGAGTATTTTGGAGGCTCAGCTGATTTCTGGGTGAGAGGAGGGTTACACCATGAACAGGTCGGCAATCTATCACAGGCATCAAAAACAGAGACGAACAACCATTCACAATAATTTCACACGTATGAGAAAATTAGAGTAGCCAGTTGAACTAATCTGTATGTCTTTGCATAACGGGGAACCCCGAGTACCCGAAGCAGGCATACGGAGAACAGAATGGACCCCAGGCTACTACTGCACCACTGTGCTGCTGTACTTTTTAAACAGGATCATAAAAGCACATATAGAATTAAAGATGGAAAGCACATTAAGATTTCTCCATATACGTTTGCGCAGGTAAAATATGCTGTATTACATATAAATGAGATCAGATTTCAAAAGGCACATTGTTTCAGTGTCTGCGATAGCCTGGCGAGCTGTCCAGGGTGTAATCTGCCCTCGTCCAGAGTCGGCTGAGATGGGCGCCAGCCTCCCCACGATCCTAATTGGGATTAGGGCTTGTATCTTTGGTTTGAGTGCATACAAATAATATTTATATTTACAGAAGGTATTTAAGTAGCCAAGGTTATATTTTTTAAAAGTATCTTTACGAGAATCTTTGCATTTAAAAGTATTACTGGAAGCCCTTATGGAAATTGTACACAGAAAATGAAATTATTGGTGCTTTGTCTGTATTACTTTATGAAACATAAAATCATTTATGACCCATTAATGTCATCCACTTTAGCCATGATGCAAGACAAACTATCTTTAATTTATATATTTAAAAAGAGAATATTTTGCATGCCTCACTATGCATGCTTTTACAAATATTTGAACTGTGTGTGTGTGTGTGTGTGTGTGTGTGTGTGTGTGTGTGTGTGTGTGTGTGTGTGTGTGCACTTCTGCTTCACTGAGTCTGCTCATCTGCTCATCAATTCAACATTTCACTAAATGGTGCCTGAGGCACACCTCCAGTGGGTCTTTTGGCACCCATGCATGATGCTGGTTTCGACCCCCCATAACACCCCATCCAAACTGTATCAGAGGTTCATGACCATAATTTGACAGAATGTTATAGGGCATGATTTCTCCCCACTCTTGGATAGATACTCACTTCCTGAAGAATTCTACTTGGCACTCACTCTGTTAAGGGTGTAATCACAATAGAGGCGCAGTAGAAAAGCGACTGATGCGAATGTTAATTCGCGCCTGTGGCTTTTCATTGTCAATTTTGTAGCGCCACCCGCGGCATCGCATTTTGGTCGCCTGATTCGTGAACTCATCGCAAAAGATTTCTGACATGTTTGAAATGTCCGCGAATGTCACAAAACGAGGCCGCGAAGTCGTCGTTTTACTCATAAATTATTTGTCTTTCGTTCGCAAGGAAAAGTGACAAGTTGGAGCGTTCCACGCAGAACGTTTGCGACTTGTTGGCATCCGCAATATTCCGTATATTTTGTAATCGTCCGTGATTTTATTCGCATCTTGTTTGCCAAGTCAATGTTTTGGAAACAAAACTCGATGGATTTAAGACGGGAGATTCGCTTTTTTCCACCAAACATTCACAAACCGGTCGCAAATCAGTCGCAAAAAATTGTCTTTCAACCTTCTCACCACTTTTGATGTCATATATATATATTTGCTTGCATGTGAAAAAATTCACACAGAAAAAAAAATAAATTTGCATCAGTCGCTTTTCTATTGCACCTCTAGTGTGATCACCCCTTAAGGAAACCCAATATTGTAGGGTTGTAATTACATCAGGCAGCTTTATCCAGAGTTATCCAGGGGAACTATCAACTAACAATCTTTTGTGTGTGTGTGTGTGTGTGTGTGTGTGTGTGTGTGTGTGTGTGTGTGTGTGTGTGTGTGGAGCACCAAAGCACTGACAAAAATATACAGTAGAACTGTATTCAAGTAAGGTATCATGGTGTAGTTAGCACATCTGCCTCACAGCAAGAAGGTCCTGGGTTCTAGTCCCTGGCTCGGTCATATCTATGTGGTGTTTGCATGTTCATCCCATGCTTTTGTGGGTTTCCTCCAGGTACTCTGGTTTCTTCCCATAGTCCAAAGACATGCAGATCAGGCTAAATGGCTGCACCAAATTGCCCCTAGGTGTGTTTGAATGGTTTTGGGTATGTGTGGGTGATGGCCTGGTGAGCTGCTCAGGGTGAACCCTGCCTTCGCCCTGTGTCGGCTGAGATGGGCTCCAGCCTCCCCAACACCCTAAGGATTAAGCAGTTCAAAAAATGAGAGTGTATTCTAGAAAATACAGTATTCATTACAATATAGGGACTCTTTTAATAGGTTTTTGTCATTCCGTAGACCTTACACAATGCACATGTTCCTTCCATGCCACATTTTTCTCTGGACCAGTTTAAAAAACTTTCAGAGATGCAGTGTAATAATTTACAGCATCATTATTCAGTAACTGCTGCAGCCTCGTAGTCCAGTGTTTCATTTGCTGTCTTTATCTTTTAAGGATCTTACTAATAGCTGGGAAATGTTGTATTCTCTGCTCGTTTTAATCATGCACTACATCCAAGGGTTCCCATTACAGCATAATTGTGTGTGCAGCTCTGACCCGTTCAGGCATGGACTCCACAAGACCTCTGAACCTGTAGTGTAGAATATGGTACCAAGATGTTAGGAGCAGATCATTTAAATCCTGTAAAGTACGAACTGGGGGCTCCATGGATCAGACTTCTTTGAATAGCACATTCCACAGATGTTCAATCTGGAAATATTTGGGTAATTTAGAGGCACAAATCTGCACCTCGAACTCATTATGTTCTTCAAACCATTCCTGAACACTGTCTGCAGTGAGTCAGGGCGTCTGAAAGAAGCTACTGACAGTAGTGGTATACTTTAGAGGTGTACTACAATACTAATAGCAATAGTACCAATAGTAATACAATATAGCTGGCACTGTGGTGTAGTAGTACTAGCTACGGAAACCCGGGATAAGCTACGGCCTGATGAAGGTGTTAAAAAAAAAAAAAAAAAAAAAAAAAAAAAAAAAAAAAAAAAGCTCATGATGACCATGAGTGTTCATCATTTTGATTCAAGAATTATCCACTCATGATAATCCCCTGATAGCAGACCACTCCGGTTACACTGTTCCTATATAGTCAATGCTGATATAATGAATAAGCATAATATAAAATGTTAATTGGCTGTTAGGGATTTATAGGGAGCTGTGATGTGAGCATTCACAATGGGACCATTACACTGCTGTGTTAAGGGACAGGACGATGACATTGCCAGCCCTTTCATCAATCACACTGCGGCTGCTGATAGGGCACACAGGAACGCCCCGAGCCCGGGAATCAAACCCAGGAACTTTTTGCCGTGAGGCAGATGTGCTAACCACTGCACCACCGTGCCGCCCCCACTATTATTACCGGTATTACCTCCGCCAAGGAGGTTATGTTTTCACGGCATTGGTTTGTCTGTCTGTCTGTCTGTCTGTCTGTCTGTCTGTCTGTTAACAACATTACTCAAAACGTTATTCATGGATTTTGATGAAATTTTCTGGATAGCTGGCAAATAATACTAGGAACAATTGATTAGAGTTTGGCAGTGATACAGATTATAATAGGGACCCAGGAAATGTTTAAGGTTTTTTGTGGCCTTGGCGGATGTCCGTGCTCTCCAAGTGCTTTTCTAGTTATTATTATTATTATTATTATTATTATTATTATTGTTGTTGTTGTTGTTGTTGTTGTTATATACACAATATTGTAAAAGTAATGATGGCTTTTTAATCTTTTTAATGAGTGTCTGCAGCAATGCCTAACAATAGTCTACACTCAGTGAACTAAAAATCCACAACCATCAGTAATGTATTAATGTGAGTATAGCTGGATAGAATGTACTGTATATTGCATGAGGACTGCTGGCAGAGTGGCAGATTCCCGCGCACACACACACACACACTTACACACAACCAGTGATACACTCTCTATGTAGTGATAGTGACCCAGTGTCGTGCTGTGTGTATCTGTTCGCCAGCCAGAGAGAACAGAGCAGAGTACTTTGCTCTGTCACTTCGCTGAGCTGCTAACTGATATGTCAGAAAATCAATTAATTACTTTTAAGTAGCAGTTAACGGCATCCACACAATACAGCTGCATTAATTATTGAAGAGTCTTGACGCTGAGTTATTTCTTCTCCCCATCTCTTAACTAAAAGGCCCACCGAATAAATGGAAATAAGAGAAACAAGAGGGGAAAGAACAAAATAGAGGATGAAGATCGGAGGAAGGGCCACTGGGTATTATATGGGTAAACAAAAGGTCATTGGTGGCCATAAAGCAAAGGTCCCTTCCTGGCATCAAAAATGCATGGCTTCTGAAGCTATTCTGATACTTACTGTAACTACTGATACCCTTATCTATGAGAAAATGAATATGAGATACTGAGTATCTGACTCTGACAAACGGTATAAAACCTGCATGCCTACTGGTCTTGGCAGCATTGATTGCCTAAGCCCCAGGAAGCTCAAGGGGCATTATTGATCATCTGTGCCCAGCACTCTTGGCCTCAGGGTCTCCTGTCCCTGGGGGCCTGAAGAGGACAGACTGCCTCTGGCCAGTTTAGAAGAGGACATTTTAATCTGGGGCAAAATCAGTGCATGGAAAAGCCATTTTCTGCTGCACACTAACTGTTTCAACACAAGCAATGAAGATTTTCTGCTATGTCCCACAATGCAATTGTGCTGCACTATGGACAACCACTTATTCACCCAGCCTCATGCCTACTTCTTCGATGACTCCAAAGCAAGTGGCCATGGATCAGCTCTCAGGTGAACATTGGATTAATTTATTTATCATCCGGCTAATACCTAATATCCTACAATACCGACAAGAATAATAGTGATAATACCAAAGTCTCTCATCATTTATAAACACTGAGTCAAAGTAGTGTAGTGCTTAGCACATCAACCTCACAGCAAGAAGGGCATGGGTTTGAGTCCCAGGCTTGGTAAGGGCATTTCTGTGTGGAGTTTGCATGTTCTCCCTGTGCTTGCATGGGTTTCCCCCACACACTCCGGTTTCCTCCTTCAGTCAAAAGACATGCGCATTATCACTTATCGGCTGCTGCGAACCTAGGTGTGAGTGAGTGTATGAATGGCTGTGTGTAAGTTGGCCCTGTGATGGACTGGCGAGCTGTCCAGAGTGTGCCCTGCCCAGAGTCAGCTGAGATAGGCCTCAGCCTCCGTGCCACCCTAGCAGGGTTACATGGTTCGGTAAATGAATGAATGAATAAACATTGGTTCTTTTGTTTGAAGTGAATGTAGTTCTGGTTAGATGAGGCTGATAAGAAACTACATTTTGTGGTGTACAACAGAATTCATTCACTCGTTTGCCAAACCTCTTAATACTATTAGGGTCACGGGAATGCTGAAGCCTACAGTATCTCAACTGATACTGGGTGAAGGCAGGGTACACCTCATACCATCGTAGGGCCAACACACACACAAAACCATTCACGCTCACACCTAGGGGCATTCTGGGACAGCTAATTAGCCTAACGTGCATGTCTTTGGACTGTGGGAGGAAACCAGAGTAAAAGGAGAACGTGCAAACTCCACACAGAAACATAACAGCCCGGCACTCAAACCCTTCTTGCTTTGAGGTGGCTATGTGCTAACCATTACGCTACTGTGCCGCCCACAACGGAATTGTGTTCTCTAAAAACAGTTTAAACAAAGATAAAATACAAAAAAAAAAAAAAAAAAGAGTCTTTTCCTCTTGTCTTGTGTCTCATGCAAACTTCATGCTGCCCTCATTTCTTAGCCATCACCGTCATGGTGTGAGGACTAAAAAAAGTCGTGGAAATCATTTCAGTTGCTAAATGAAATTAGCAGGTTTGAAGTGCCCCTAGGCAAAAAAGGCTGTCTCGTCTCCTGCGGCCAGGGCTAGTGAGGAAATATATTAGTTATGACTGCATCCTGCCAGAGCCTTCTTCAGCATTTACTGCTCCATTCTTCCGTATTTCTGGGTTGTTGTTTTTTTATGTTGGAGGGAAGTGAGTAAGGATTGAGTATATAAGGAAAGAGGTGAAAGGAATAGTCCAGAATATTTTAGGCGAAACTCTGAAGACTCCCCTTATGCAGATCAAATTGCACTTCGATATGAACTACTTCAGTCCTTCTGGACCTCTATCTTGGGCCATGCACCTGGGGAGGAAGAGTCGAAACAGCAACAGGCTCTTTGGTAATGGGACACGTATCCTATTTTTCCAGTCTTTTGTGCTTTTAGACTCCTTTCCCCTTTCAATGTAATTATTTCCTACTCAATTAATTCTGCTTAACGACTAGAATGTGATTACCTTGAAGGAGAGCCTTAAGTATTTTTTGCATTTGCCTTGACTCCCTGAAGGGTTGTTGTGTTTTAGGGCATCAAAATGTTTTTATGTAGTTAAGCTGTTGGAACGGATCATTGAAACACTGGCGAGGGTGTAACCTTTCGACGCTGTTCAATAAATTTTATAGCTGACAAGCGCTATTGATCTCTCGACTTTAAAGTTATCAGATGACACCAAGCCAGAGCTGAAGACACACATACAGTGGTGTCTTAGTCCTCCTTGTCTTGCTCAAACAATCCAGGTTCTAAGGTTTAGTTTTGTTTAATTATTGTGTTTTGCAGTTCCTATTACTATCAGCATCAAAATAATCTGTAAACTGTTTTTTGTTTTAAGTACACAGCTATTTTTATCTTATCTCATAGCTAGATGTTACTACTGTTATTATTTATAGTCTAATTTCTTTCCTGACAGGTTTGTAAAGCATTCTGTGTTGTGTTATGTGCTGCCTGTTTTATCACAGTGTGTCATCGGCGTGAATTTTCTCTTTAGTTGAAAATAACATAATTATCATTCAGGAATTTATCCCAGATGTAAATAAGTTTAAGTAATAAAGCATAGCAACTATCCAGAAAAGAAAGTACAACCTGGTGCTTGTGCAGAAGAAATAGAAACTGGGCCTTTCTTTTAAATTACCTCCTTTGCTGGTCTTAAAAAAACAGTGGAATTTTTTTAACGGCTTTTGAAAAAAAAAATTAGGATAATGCTTCTAATTCATAAATCTTGGATTTCCTGTATTATTTACAATTTGACTCGGTTTCATCTAATCTGTGTCAACAAAATGAATCTAGTATTAGTCCTTATTGTTCATTTAAGAGATTTTCTCGGTTTAAAACTATACAATAATTCTTGGTATTGCATCATTGTCATAGGATATGCTGAATTATTATTGCATGACTGGGATGTGCAGCATAGTGATGTGACTGTCTACTTTAGAAATATTGTAAACGAATAATAAAACAATTATAGAATTTGGCTTTCTTAAGATATAGAAAATTCTCTGTCGAATTTTGCCTCATTCAAAAATAGCTTATTAACTTATGACGTTTTACAATTTTAAATTTACAATTTACAATTTTATAGGATAGAAACTGGTCTTATTTACAATTTGCCTCAGTTTCATCTGAGCTATTTAAAAAAAATTATCCAATATTATTCTTTATTTGTTCATTCAGGAGATTTTGTCATTTCTGATTGGTGGAAAGCCATTCAATAATTCTTGGTATTGCATCACTGCCATCATATATGCTGAATTATTATTATTGTGTGACAGGCATGCGCAACATAGTAACATGACTGTCTACTTTGAAAATATTATAAATGAATAACAAAACAGTTGCAGAATTTGGCTTTCATATGATACGGAGAATTCTCTTTGCCTCATTCAAAAATTGCTTATTAACTTACAACATTAAATTGTGATTTTATTTATTTATTTATTTATTTTAATTTTTTTTTTTTTTTAATTTTTTTTTTTTTTGGGGGGGGGGTGTTTGACTGAAACTGTAAGGCTTCAGTTCTGTCGTAGCTTAATAAATTGTCTAGTCTAACAGAAGAGGAAATGGAAAGGGGCCTAATATGATACAGCATAATGTCTGGTATCTTACATTTTGTGTTATATTCAAGAATGATACTAATTTCAGGTTTCACTCTGCTGCTATCATAGAAATAAAAAATGAATTGTCTTCTAAGTCAGACAGAGATCCAGCTTGGGATCCATGCTTGTAAGGTTTAGTTGTTTGGTAAGTCACACCTGGCATCAAGAACCTGTAGTCAAATTAACAGGAAAATAAAAGAATTACCAGTATATCACATTTTCTGCCTAACTGAACAATAATAACAAATTAACATAATGAATGGAAAAGAAATCAGTAGGAAGATTCAGAAGTCTAAAAATACGGAAGGAGATTTCTGTGTGCACGGCATCCTTGACCATCCACACTAACCTGTACTCTGGTAAGCCTGATGGCAATGCTTTTTGAAGAGTTGGTCAACTTCATCACTACGACATCAAGACTGCATGAAAATACTGATTCCATCAGGGACCAGAAGTGGACTGACTGGTCAGTGGACGGTCTCCATTAAAAGAGAAGCAGGAGCAGGGCCTCTCTCGTCTATCATGGAGGTCGTTTGCTGCCCCCTTTTGGCTGCGCAGGAAGGGATTAATCACAGCCCCTGTACAAGGGTAGAAATATCAAGTCCCACTACACATAATGTAACATCTGTAGGAAATATTCTGTAGTATAGAATAAATGGGTTGAATGTATGATTAAACCATGGACAGGCCATGCTGGCTGCTGTTGATCACACTTATTCCTAAAGCTGATGGAAAGTGTAGAAAACTTTTTATGATCTATCTGTTTTCTAAAAACTAAATAAATTAATTAATTAATTAATTAAAAAATAATAATAATAATAATAATAATAATAGTATCATTAAATAAAAACTTGACAACTCTGTAGTGGGGGCGCGCGCAGGGCCAAGGAATTCCATTGACGCTTCTAGCTGTCACAAGTAGGACTTTCACGCGCTCTTTCGGACGTTTACCTGATTGGTCCAGCCTACACTGAGCAGTTGTTACTGGCCAATGGCATCAGCGCAAAGGCTCTCGCATGCAAATAAGCTCAGCCGGGCTGCATTCCTGTACTGCCCAGCGTTAGTAAAAGCCAGCCCCTTGCTTGGAAATTCATTCATACGCCATCAGCGGTCTGTTTGCGACCTCACAGGAGCGACACATCTCTAAACCAGCAGGAAGAAGAACGCGTTCTCAAAGCTGCTGATATGTGAGAGCCAGAAGTGACTTCCAACTTCAAAAAAAAAATAATAATAATAAAAATAATAATAATAACAATAATAATAAAAAAAATTGCAAGGACTCTTTGACTGGCGGATTTGTGGAGAAGTTTGTGAGTGCAGATGTTCTGCTGAATCGGAGATCTCTGAAAAAAGAATTCCTCTGCAACTTTCGTGAACGCGGCACGACGCACGGACACCAGACAGACGGACAGACAGGCAGGCGCGCGCGCGCTGTCAGAACCAGCACCCGACTGATCCCCATCAAGCTGAACCTAAAACTGCAGCTCAGAACTCAAGCCCCAAACAGGATACCAATGGTTTTCCTTTGGGACGCCAAATACGGTATGATCTAGTGATGTCTAGGCTTATTTGCGTAGTGTGCGCTGTAATCTCCATGTAATGTAACGCACTGCGTGTTTTTCCTTGCAGTTGCACTGCTGTCTCGCGCACTGACCGTTTCCTCATTAAACTACAGATAACTTACTTGTTTGTTTATGGAAACGCGCTCTTGTAGACGTGCGCCGAAATGAAAGTTCCCAAAAGTGCGCACCTCTTTCTCCATCACACACACACGCGTGCGGCTGTGGTTGTTTTTTGTTTTTTGGGTTTTTTTTTTTTTTTTTTTTTTGGGGTGTCCGTGTGCTGCCCTGGTGTTGCGGTGCACTGGAGAAGCGTTTCTGCTGGTGTGTTTGGAGAGAATACAGCAGTAGTAAGCTGAGCGGAGCAGCTAAAACCTCTTAACCACACTCATGTGGCATCGATTGTGGTTGGCTGAGTGACAGCAGGCCGTTCTCACTGTCCAGCAGCGCCGCGCTTTCAGTGCTTTTAATGCGCTTCACGGGCGATTCTGGCACGCGCCCTGCTGAAGGATGTCAGGGGGGGGGGGG
>JAQMYF010000009.1:19249519-19259562 GCA_030014195.1 Neosilurus mollespiculum | reverse complement strand
TATATATCTGGCCCACCAACTCATTTCTTGTGACCCGCAAGAGCTTTCAAAGAATATGATTATCGTACATTCTTGGCACCAACCGTTACCATGAAACATAATCACATCATCCTTCCACTAGGTGGCAGCAGCCTATATTAAGTGAACAGCTAGTCGTTCATGACTCAAGATAGCTTGTCGCTGTTAAGCATTTTCAGAAAATGCAAGTGACTAAAGGAAAAGAGGACAAATACCTAAAATAGTCATTTTGCCATGCAGCTTTCATGGTTGCCCTTTGTGAATAGATGTTCAGAGATTATTCGGCCCTCGATCACCTTTAATTTAGTGATGAGGCCCTCAGTAAAAATGACTTTGACACCCCTGCTCTAACCAAAACATTCTGTTCTGGTGCAACTACACTAGTAGGGTCCTAACAGTGTGAATTTCTACAGCAGATGACAGGGTCTGGAAGTCATTACTACCATTACAAATGGAATCAAAAGCAAAGTATGTTACTGGGCATTGCATTGATCGAAATAAGGATCATTACACCTGTGTCACTATTCTGTGTGTTGTCAGCCACTTGTCGTTGGGACACATGTGATTGTCTTCCTCTTCCTTCCCATCTATAAGTATATGAACTCTTGCTGTATTTTTTGTGTGTATGTTCAGGTCATAGACAAAAGTTGGAAGAAGCAGTAAAGCCAGGAGCACTGGCCTTCTCAGAGCAGTTGAGGAGGAGTGCCATGAGGTGTAGTCCTCATCAGGCATCCGCACCCAATCCCCGCCCCACCCTGAACACACCTCCCTTTGGTAGCCCCACCCACACCCAAATAACTGGTAGGTTAACCAATGATTTTAGAGAAATAAATGAAAAGAACAGCACTGTCCAAAGATACGCATAGATCACATGATCCAATAGGATTGTATTATTATTATTATTATTATTATTATTAGTAGTAGTAGTATTATTATTATTATTATTAATTTATTTGTTGGGGGGTTTTTTTGTTTGTTGTTTACATTATCAGTAGCTTATTATGTCTATGATTAATAAACTTAATGAAATAAGTAAAAGCATCTAACACAGTTTAAAATATTATATTGGATTTATAATACTCTTATGGTTGGAAATATTAGATGACTGTTCCCGTATTCAAGATACACTACATAGACAAAAGTTCACCCGACCATCAGACTGCTATGTAGGTTCTTCCCAAAGTTAATGCCACAAGGTTGAAGGGATACACTTGTGCAAAATGCCTTCATCTGCTGTTGGGTTATAATTCCCTTTCACTAGAACTATGAGACTCAAACCTGTTCTAGCATGAGCGTCACCCCCCTGCACACACAGAGAGCTCCATGAAGACATGCCCTGCCAAGATTGGAGTGGGAGAACGCGAGTCGCTTGCACAGAGCGCTGACCTCAACCCCACCGAACACGTTTGGGATGAACTGGAATGCCAGCTACCCCAGGTGTCCCTATCTGACATCAGTGCCTGACCTTAATGATGCTCTTGTGGATGAAGGATCACAAATCCCTACAGCTGCACTCCTAAATCTAGTAGAGAGCTAGAGCTGGCTAATGAGGACCGGAATCTGGAGTCCGGCAATCTAGATCTAGACACATATGAGTGTTATGGTCAAGTGTCTACAAACTTTTGTCCATATAGTGTATCTACACTAAAATTCACAACCATAGGCCGTTTGCAGAAGGGTTTATTTCTCATAATTTACTGTTAAAGATGTTTGATGTTTTATTTGTTCTATCAAAGTGACATGAGGGTATGTAGTGACACCATCGAAGACGCAGACATAACAAATGAAGAGAACAAGGCCACCTTTGATTGCAACTTAGATGAGCGTGCCTGAGCAGGGCACCACATACACATAAACACATGTACACACACACACACACACACACACACACACAGAGAGAGAGAGAGAGAGAGAGAGAGAGAGAGAGAGAGAGAGAGAGACACACACACACACACACACAGGCATTCATGCATACACAAACTCACACCCATTGCCACCAGACAAATATTAACACTCAAGCACATGCGCTTGCCATCCACTACCACACACACTAATACATATGCACCAGAGCCTTGTAAAACGTAACTGGCGCCATAAAAATAATTTCCCCATTTCGGTTCGAATCTTTTTGGCTGGAAAGCCCCAGTTTATCCTGCTGGGAGAAAAATAGTACAACATGGGACTGTTTTCAATCACGGCTAGTAGATGAAAAGCTTTCAAAGCCGCTGCACAACGGAATCCTGCGAGATGAAGGCCACGTCATCATGCTGTTAACATACGCTCGGTATTTATACATTAATTCTGACTAACTGCTTCGTGTGAAATGTGAGTAAGCCTTTTTTAAGCCGCTTCCCAGACGAAAACAGAAGCCAGTTTCTGGGAAATGTATCTGACTATAACAGTTGGGTATTATATTAGCATACTAACAGTACTTCTCCTTTTCGTGTGTGATCATTGTTTTGGGTATTACCTAATTAAAGTAGTTAAAAATGAGGGCCTTAGTGAGAGCTGGACCATTACTTTCTCTTCCTCTACAGAGCACTGTATATAGGAATGAAGTGTGTGTGACTGTGCATGTAGAAAACACACACACACACACACACACAGAGAATGAGAGAGAGAGAGAGAGAGAGAGAGATGCATGCTTAGAGGAAGCAGAACAGGGATAATGGGGAAGTGAGAATCCACTGACAGGAAGCAGCTGTATGAGAAAATCTGACATTTTATTAAAACAGGCTTGAGGGAATAATTCAAATTAAGCAATATATAAACACCGAGAGATATATCAAATAAGAAACCATCATTAAAACAAGGTAGAAGTTCTGACCAAGATATATCCAGTCTATATCCAGTAAAATAGCACATTATTCTCATTGTATTTCATTTTCCGAACCGTTTTATTCTTTATTAGAGTTGCGGGGATGCTGGAGCCCATCCCAGCCAACTCCAGAAAGCTGGGTACACCTTGGACAGCTCACAAGACCATTGCAGGGCCACCACATAAACACACACACACGCTTGCACATAAAACCACTTACACTTACACCTAAGACCAATAGAGAATATCCAATTAGCCTAATGTACATGAATTAGACTGTGGGAGGAAACCAGAGCACCTGAGGGAAACCCACTGAAGTAGGGGAAGTACATGCAAACTCCACATAGAAACGGGCACTGGGCTTAAACCCAGAACCTTCTTTGCTGTGAGGTAGAACTGCTAACCACCACACCATTCTGATGCCCTTTCACATTATTATCGTTATTAATATTATTAAGTGGCACGATGGCACAGTGGTTAGCACCTTCGCCTCACAGCAAGAAGGTCCTGGGTTTGAGTCCCGGGCTCGGCGTGGGCGTTTCTGTGTGGGGTTTGCATGTTCTCCCCATGCTTGCATGGGTTTCCTCGGGGTACTCCGGTATCCTCCCACAGTCCAAAAACACGCACAGTAGGTTCCAAATCGCCCCTAGGTGTGAGCGTGAGTGTGAATGGTTGTATGTGCGTTGGCTCTGCAATGGCCTGGCAAGCTGTTCAGGATGTATCCCGCTTTCGTCCAGAGTCGGCTGAGATGGACGCCAGCCTCCCCACAACTCTAATTAGGATTAAGTGGCATGAATGAATGAATGAATTATTATTATTATTATTATTATTATTATTATTATGCAGAAAGAGAGCACTCCCAAGCTTGGACGTTTCTGTGTAGAGTTTGCATGTTCTCTCCATGCTTGCGTGGGTTTCCTCGGGGTACTCCGCTTTCCTCCCACAGTCCAAAGACATGGACATTAGGTTAATTGGCTGCTCCAAATTGCCCCTAGGTGTGAGTGTGAATGGTTGCGTGTGTGTTGGCCCGGCAATATCCCGTAACCCACAGTAGCACCCTGTAGGCTCCAGTACTATAGTACAGTACACGACCAATGAGAAAAGTACAAGAACAATTTCGCTAAGGTTAGCATGAAGAAAGGAATGAATAGAAAAACGAGGGATGAAGCAGAGTGTTGGGAGATGGGAGGATGGCTGGTGGAAGTGCAGAGCCCTGAACCAGTGTGTTTCCATCTGCGTGCTGCTCTCTCCTCTCTGATCCTGCCACCAGAAATAACAGTGGAAACACCGCCAGCGGAAGCTGTTATTAAGTCATTCAAGAGCTCTTTCTCCGTATTCTCCCTTCTCTTGCCCTCCTTCACTCATTCTCCTCTCTTTTCTTTTTCTCTCAGCATTTTTTTTCATAATATAATAAATCAGTAGCAGCTGGGACCACAGGCAGGCTTGTGTGTGTTAGTGTAAACACTCTGTCAATCTTTCGGGGATCAGTCTTTTGCTGTGTTTGTGTTATATTCATGTTTTTGGTTTAAAAAAGAAAAATTAGAGAAGTGAGTATGTGGAGCAGTTGTTAGCGCTTTGACAGGAAGTGACATAGCCATGGGGAAATGCAATGAGTGTTTTTAACTGTGTGAGCGTCATCTACGGACATGTGCATTGAGATTGGCAGACTGCTTTGTTTGAAATAAATATACAAAAATCACATCATGAATTCAAATCCATTAGAAATGCAATCCATTACAGTAAGCTACAATCTATTTCTTCTTTATTTTAAATCCCATGTCACATATCTTTATTAGTCTGGTCTCAGAATAAGGGTATGGGCATAAGCTCTTTCACCCATGTTCACTCTTCATCCTGTTCCCTCCACACTATGTATCCACATGTGCATGTATGTAGGAGTCCAGTAAAACATGAATGAGCTTTGCATGCACCGGATGCACAAAGACGCCTCAAGCCACCCACCCAGCCATGTGTGACTCCTGGCCCATTGCAGAAGCATTAGGCCTGGGGAGGAGGAGGAGGAGGAGGAGGGAGGAGAGAGGGGACTTCTGGAAGAGGCTGTTGGGATTTAAGGGGGAGACTTGGCATCGTGCCGCAGTCTGGCTCCACTTGAATCAGTCTGAAAAGCCTGCGTTGGCCGCTGTGCATAATTTGCTTCCTCTCTGGTGGCTGGCCTTCCCCTTCTGTCTGGAAGTTTGCAGGCTATCAGCAAGCATTTATGGGATCGTGTAGAGAGAGAGAGAGAGAGAGAGAGAGAGAGAGAGAGAGAGGGAGGGTCTTTTCTTATTTCTTTTTCTATCCTATGATGTACATTAGCTCTGATATTATTCTGAGTTTAAGGGATATGGGTTAACATTAGCAGCCCATATCACAGGTTTGAATAATTATCTACATCCCAAAATGGTGTGTTTCCTGGAAATGACATGTTACTATTACTACTAAATAATATGCTGATGTCCAGTTATAGTTCTCATAAATTCAGTATAAATTCTCGTCCTGTTAACTGGTTATGGTAGTGATTTGAATATTAAGATTCACATTTCAGTGTTTAATGGTGTCTCTGTGGATGGTTTAATGTTCTCCTTTCAATTTGCATATGTTTTAAGGCCACCAACTTAAGTATAATGCATGATACATGTATGTAAAGGAACTGTTTTCATATTTTAGTATAATCACACACACACACACACACACACTACTTTAGTCGTATCCAATTCCCGACTGTCAATATCCCTATCACATACAAGCACCTTTGTGGCATGCGATGCCACCACCCGCCTCTTTACGAACTGCTGTGCATGCGCATTTGGCCTAACACACTTGGAGGGAAATCGCTAACCGCTGTTTTTTTGTACGAACGAGCTCACAGGCACCCATGAATTGGCTAATGATCGTTGTGAGTGACAGGGGAGCGTATGCCATCCCTCCATCTTGTGAGAGCTCGGTCAATTAGCTCCCATGGACCGGCCATGGACCGCGGATGGCTACAGCATCAACCTGGATTTTAACTTGTAATCTCCGAGTTGATAGTCATGTCAATGTTATGTTTTTATGTTCTTGTGTAGTACATACCAGAAGCAAATTATTCATTGATATCAACATTGCTTTCAGCAAATAATTGTTATTAGTATATACTACACAGATACAGCACAATCTGATTGGTCCACTATCTCAGGATTAAAAACAGGGATGTGAATCGAAATTGAAAAATCCTCATTTTAGTTTGCTTTTCATTTTCGTTCCACATAGTATATACTGAAATCTGGTTTAAAGAGATGAGTGTAAGTGCATCGTAATTAAAAATGAATAAATAAATTATATATATATATATAGGCTCATGGAAATGATGAGTAGATGGACTAGTCCCCTACATGTCAACATCCACCTCGCCCGTTGGTGGATAATTGTTAACTGTATACCTCCACTATCTGTAACACTTAACTCATCATTAATGGGGGGTCATGGGGGGGATCTGGAGACAATTTCAGGTGTCTTCATGAGAGAGGCGGGGTTACACCCGGAACATGTCACCAGTCTATTGCAGGGCAAACACAGACAAACACAGCCACTCACATTTACTGTATATTCACCCCTATGGGCTATTTAGAGTTGCCAGGTGACCTAATGGGCATGTCTTTGGACTGTGGGAGGAAACTGGAGGAAACCCACATAATCATGGGGAAAACATTCAAACTCCAGCTGGTCTTTGGCCTTCTAGTAATAATAATAATAATAATAATAATAATAATAATAATAATAATAATAATAATAATAATCTTTGTGTTCATATTTTCTTAACCTTGTTCTTATTTTCAGACTCCAGGCAAATGCAGACATCTCCATCCTGGTCATATGAACAACCCTATCCTTACCTTGGTGCTATTTCTGCTCCAGCTATTCACCCTACGACCCCCATCTCTCCAAGCCGCAATCCAATACATTGTAAGATCTCAAGTGCTTCAGCATATTACATTTAAACACACATCACTGATAGAGAAGGCCATGTTAGCACACTCCTCCTTAACCTCAAATATTTAACCCAGCTTTTACCCTTGCTCTCATTTTGGCTGGCTTTTCTGCATTCTTTGTCATTAATGGCTCACTCTTACAACACCAACAGTAGATATGGATATGAAGATATATCGGGATGGACAATACTGTAGGTTTATACCATAAAATAAGGGATTAGTTAACCAAAGCTTCACATCATTCTGTGTGCTCACGTCTTCACTCATCTCTACGAATCTCTCACAGTCCAGTCATCAGACATCATGATATATAAAGATATAAAGACTACTGACCTGCACTATGCTTTCCAAAAGGTGATAGCAATCACAGGTAAATGGAAAAACAAGCATCACTTTGGACACAACCTCTCTGTCAGTTAATGTGCTCTTACTTTTACAATGCCTTCGACAAAAATATATAATATACTTACTTAAGTATATCGGTACTGGGCTGAAAGTGGCTCAAAACGCCACCTACTGGCTACTGCAAGGCCAATGCTGATGGAGAGTTGACTGCTACATCACTCACTCACGCTCACTCATTTGCTGAACCGCTTACTCCTCGCCTAGGGTCACAGGGAGGGTGCGCCTATCTCAGCAGACACTGGGCGAAGGCGGGGTACACCCTGAACAGCTAGCCAGACCATCGCAGGGCATCGCAGAGATGGAACAGCCAATTAGGCCAATGTGCATGTCTTTTGACTGTGGGAGGAAACCGGAATACCCGGAGGAAACCCGCGCAAGCACGTGAAGAACATATACCGAAGAAAACCCATGCAGGCACGAGTCTAGGAATCAAACCCAGGACCTTCTTGCTGTGAGGCGGACATGCTAACCACGACACCACCCTGCCGCCTTGACTGTATTAAAACATTAGATTTTTTTTTTATTTTTGTAGTTAGCAGATCATCAGGAAATATTCACTGAATTTGACAAAAAAAAGAGTGTATTGGTTAAGAATCGATGACTGCACCTTTGACTGAAGTTAAGTATTATAGTTTTTGGCTTATGCCTTTTAGAAATACTATGTGAAAGGTTTGGATACTAATACCAATAGATTTCCATGCCATAAGTGTTTTAACCCAAAATGTTTCCTCCTGCAGGTTCAGAACTGTTCAGTGACCCACGTGTCGGTCTGGAGCGCCCCTTCTCCTCCATCCCCTCACTGCCAGACAACCGCTTCACAGACCCACGGGTCCCTTACCCCACCGCAGCTTTCACCTACACACCCACCCCTGTCACCAACGCCATAGGTATCGGCATGTCAGCCATGACCGCGCCCGCTGGCCGCTACCACACTTACCTCCCACCTCCCTACTCTGCCGGCTCCTCCCAGGGTCAGACTGGACACTTCCAGGCCAGCTCTTCACCCTATCACCTCTACTACAGCAGTGCTACCGGGTCATACCAGTTTTCCATGATGTCAGGAGGAAGTGGCGGGGACCGCTCACCACCCAGGATCCTGCCACCCTGCACCAGCGCCTCGACGGGCTCAGCCCTCCTCCACCCCTCACTGCCAAATCAGAATGACATTGTTGTTGAGGCAGAGGAAAGCCACAGCAGCTCTCCAACCAGCATGTCTGCCGAGGCGGTGTGGAGGCCATACTGAGCACCAGCGTTGCTGAATAATGGACTGACATGTTGACCAATATGAAGTGGACAGCTGATGGAGCACTGCATGGACACGATTTTCCACAGCATGAGACTCAATTTTGTTTTTCTTAAGATAATTATGGATAATCTGTTTTATTATTATTATTATTATTATTATTATTAATATACCAGCTCCGTTTATTTAAAAACAAATACACTGACATAGCACTGTCGTCAGAAATCTGTCAACTTGTCATCTGTCAACTAGGATCGGAAGAATTATGTCACCATAGCTGAAAAACATTAGCAAGAAAATGTATACCTGCCAATATAACAGCTTGTATGCTGGGAAGTCTTCCTTTGTGGCAATGAAAAGATGAATTTCACACACGACTCCCTGTTCATTTACAGTAACCCACTGAGGTTTTGACTGAGACCCAGCATATGCTGAGGTTTTGAGGGATTTCTAACTGTAACGTATAGGTGGGTGGGTGTGACGTGGCTCATGGATGTCACCATGCTATGCTAAAGCTGTGCAAACAGCACTCACACTGGAGAATTGCCAGTGATTTCTGTTTAAGAGTTGAAACATGACACGGAGCTCTTTTGCTCATGCAATCCTAGGTTTATGAGGCTTTACCTCAACCATCACTGCCCTGTCATAGTGCTAACCCATCTGTAATTCAGGTATTCACTTGGTTCAGCCATAAAACAGTATAGTGTAAGAATTTGGCTGTAGACCATCCTTCACTTACTTTAATGTAAATAGAATGTAAACTAGTTAGTTGATATCACTGGTTGATTGATATTGACAGTGTCTTTGACTTCCACTCTTGAGACAACTAGAAATGCAACACAGCCTCTATGTTTTTTGGGTTTTATTTTTAGTATTGCTTTATTTTGTGAATGTAAACCTTGTGAAGAAGTCGAATGTTTGTAGACAGTGTCGTGTGGTGTCCTTCTTTCTCTTCATGGAGCAACAGTCAGGGTCATTAGAAATCGACTACAAAGTAGGTAGACTCTGTCTCTCAGTGTCATCCTGTGCTGATAGGACGAGAATGGCCAGGCTCCTAAACCGGTGCCAGCTTCTAATACCCTCTCTGCCAGCCCCTGCTTCCATGTTCTATTCCTGACCCAAGAAGAATTTATACAGACAAGCAGACAAGCCCTGACCTGCCCATGCTATTCAATACTATCTTACAGACAAATACACCCTCACGTTAGGTTCTTCTTACTCACTGGTCTGTCTCCCTGATTTACAGCTCCTTCTTTGCTTTGGGCCGTCATGCTCTGATAACGTCATACATCTTCTGTAATGTCTGTATTTCTAGCTTTTTAGCTCACACACACACACACACACACACACAAGACAGAGAAGAGTGCATGGATCTCTATAAATGCAGACTAGCCTAACAGTCTATGCAAAAAAGACTACAGAGCCTTAGCTTTAATCCAGGTCCAGAATTCAGGCCATGGTCCATAAAATATATTTTTAAAAGTCATATTAAAAGATGAGGGTGTCAGAGCACAGCAGCTTGACAACACACACACACACACACACACACACACACACACACACACAAATGTGCATATTTATATGTCTATAT
>JAQMYF010000009.1:19236229-19249021 GCA_030014195.1 Neosilurus mollespiculum | reverse complement strand
GGTTAGGTTAATGTTAGCATAAGTTTAGGGTTAGGTTAATGTTAGCATAAGTTTAGGGTTAGGTTAATGTTAGCATACGTTTAGGGTTAGGTTATTGTTAGCATAAGTTTAGGGTTAGGTTAATGTTAGCATAAGTTTAGGGTTAGGTTATTGTTAGCATAAGTTTAGGGTTAGGTTATTGTTAGCATAAGTTTAGGGTTAGGTTCAAGTTAGTGAAGGCTTAGGGTTAAGTTAATGTTAGCAGAAGTTAAGGGTTGGGTTAAGGTTACCGTAAAGGTTAGGGTTGGGTTAAGGTTAGTATAAATTTGGGGTTAGGTTAAGCTTAGTGTAAGTTGAGGTTTGGGTTAAGGTCAGCGTAAGGGTTAGAGTTAGGCGAGTATTGGTTATGGTTCAGGTTAGGGAACGTCTCTAAGAAATAAGGGTAGGTCTATGTAAGGTCCCCTATAGTTATGGAAACAAGACTGTGTGTGTGTGTGTGTGTGTGTGTGTGTGTGTGAGAGAGAGAGAGAGAGAGAGAGAGACCAGGATCACATTTCCCACAACCAATTTTGCTATTACCACAAAGCTAAACTAAAAGTGACTTAGGGGTTTCCAAAAAATATTTTTAGTTAGTGGGGTTACAGTTAAAGTGAAACAGCAGCATTTACATAAATGAAAAATCTCTGAAATCTATGTAGAAAGAGATACAATTGTGTGTGTGCTTGTGTGAGTGAGAGAGCAATAGAGCAATAGAGACAAAGACAAACAAAGGAGAGAGAGAGAGAGAGAGAGAGAGAGAGAGAGAGAGAGAGATTAACCAAAACCTCGTTTTTAAGGCAGCGATTAGCTGCAATTAGAATATAATTCCAAATAAAACTCCGTTCTCAGCCAGCAGACCTTACAGTTGTTGTTAAACAGCTCTAAAACACATAAAAGTGACCCTATTAAAAAAGGGGGGAAAAAAAGAAAAAAGTTAGCAACCAAAGTGAAAATAAACAGGGCGGCATAATTTATGAGCAATATGTCACTGCTGTTGAATTGACCGGGTAATTGAAAAGGGACTTACTTGCTTAAAATTCAGCTCCATCCTTTTTTTTTTTTTTTTTTTTACCACTGATAATTCTCTGTGATCATCCAGACCAATCTCCATATTCCTGCACAATTTAGCGTGAACATTCCATGACTGATTAAGAATCAAGGTCTCTCACCTATCAATTACACACCATTCATCAAGCGGGCACTTCTTTCCCACATCAGCACTGACAGCCAACAGAATCAATAGCCAGGGCACTCACCTCTGCAAACTCGTCTGCCTCAACAATTCCTAGCTCCTGTCATTTCAGCTTGGGTTATGCTTGCAGATTTCACACTGTGATTAATCACAAATGATAACAGTAAACAGTGGGAAATTAACTGTGGTCAGAGGCAGAACACTTCCATTAATCTAAACACATGACACTGAAGGAGTGAAAAGAAATCACCAAATGAGTTAAATCCATGTCCTACTTATCGTGACACTGTGAACACTTATTTCCAGCATGCAGATAATATAAGAGAACAAGGTTTGACATTAAATATCAAATATGCATTCTTGAGATCATGGGGTGTTAAACTCATTTTCGGTAAGGGCCACATCCCTAAATTTAAAGGTGATCGAGGCCTGAATATTCACTGAACATCTATTCTAAAACGGCAACCATGAAATCTGCATGGCAAAATTATTCGTTCAGCGTTTGTCCTCTTTACCTTTATTCACTTGCGTTTTCTGACAACACTTAACTGCGACAAGCTAGCATGCAACCTTTCTTGCATCTTGAACTACTAGCTGATTACTTGAAATAGGCTGCTGCCACCTAGTGGAAGGATAATGAATTAGGTTTCATGGTAACGGTTGATGCAAAGAATGTACGATAATCATATTTTTTGAATATCTCTTGAGGGTCACATAAAATCAGTTGCCGGCCGGATTTGGCCTGCGGACCTCGAATATGACACCAGTGGTGTAATGGTTGGCACGTCCACCCCACAGCATGGAGGTCCTGGGTCCGAAGCCTGAAAAGAAGATGCAACTGGGATGGTTCGCAGTTTATCACAGATGCATCGCCTAATCTTCGCGGATACACCCCCAGGTAATTTTCAATATCGCCGACGTTCCTGGGTACATGCGCCGATTATCAAAGAACGTCCCCTGTAGTTTCCAGATCGTCATGAATCATCGCCGATTATTCACAGGCATCGTTCGGGGGACATTACTCGAAGATTTCTTGCAATACCCAAAGCATCTGTGTACGTTCGCAGGAACATCGCCGATGCATATTAAGTGAAATTTAACATTGGACCGCTCACGAATTTTGCAACAAAAATCTGCGACATCGCGAGCCATCGGGAGAAAATTTGTCTATTTCAACATCGCTGATCACTTTTCTCCAGTGGGACGTGGCATTAGGGCTAAGGTTCAAATTAGATTTTTTTTTTTAATTATTAATAAATTGATTTTCAAAAGGGTGGAACAGTGGCATAGTGGTTAGCACGTCTATCTCACAGCAAGAAAGTCCTGGGTTCGAGTCCTGGGCTCGAGCGTGCCTGTGTGAAGTTTGCATGTTCTCCCCGTGTCCAAAACCCCTCACAGTCCAAAAACATGCACATTAGTTTGACTGGCTGTTCCCGATCGCCCCTAGATGTGAGCGTGAAAGGTTGTGTGTGGTCTGACGAGCTGTTCAGGGTTGACCCTGCCTTCACCCAGTGACGGCTGAGATCGGCACCAGCATCCCCATGACCCTAACAGGATTAAGCGGTCCGGCAAATGAGTGAGTGAGTGAGTGAGTGAGTAATTTTTTAAAAAGCTGGTAGTTTAGCAAGTACACAAGCTGAGTGATTACCAACTATATGTGTTTTCCCAGATAAGCAACTGTATCAAAGGTGGCGGTTCGGTGTGTGTGCCCTGATCTATGTATATGCACACACCACTGATCTTCTGCTTTAGAAGGTTTATGAGCCTAAACAGTGTGATTTGTCTTATTTTAAGCGGTTTGAAAGTGGTGTGTCCAACACTTAGTGATGGCTTCCATGCACCCATCGGGTTCACTGAGCGCAGCAGCGATGACTGCGCAAAATGAACGCAGCCGTCGTCGTGTGCACTGGGAGGCGTGTTTACGTCACGCGCGAAATTCAGAATGGGACAACAAGAGGCGGAGCGCGCCTTCATCCGCGGTGTGTTGTGTGTACTCGGCGTCTGTTTACGGCTCTTTAAACATTCTTTTCAACGATGACGGATCAGAGTTATTACTCGCCGAGCTTTAAGAAGCCGTGTGATGTCCTCCGTATGAGGAGGAACCGGGCTCGGAGCGAGACGGTGGACCGGAGCTCTGCTGCAGCATCCAGCGGCTCGGCGGGAGCTGATATCCGGCCTTTCTCCCCCGGACCATGGCTAAACACTGGCACTCGAGCAGGTGGAGGAGTGAAGCGCAGAAATCCGTTCGCCAACATAAAAAACACGTACAACAGTCCACAGAAAAGAATCTGTTCGGAACGTCCACCGGGGTGTAAGAGCTCGTTGAGCGCTCTGTGTGAGGGAGAAAACCCCGGAGCACGGAATGCTAACAGTTTACCGGCGCCGAGACAAAACCTCCTCGGTACAGAGAGCTACACAGGGGTATGCTAACACACACCATCTGTAGTTATCGTAAATTAATGAAAAAATAATAATAATTTCTTCTAGCAAAACTTTAGGTTTAATTACGCGCTAATCATATAACCGATGCTAACAAGCTAACATTAGCATTACACTTTGTGTTCATTGTTTGTATTGTTTTCAGACGAAATAGAGTAGGCACTGTGTTGAATATTTTTATTATTACTTCGATTAACACCTAGAAGTACAACGGTCGGATTTAGTTTACTTTTTTTCAGCTTTAATCAAGAAAAAAAAATTCAAACACTTGTTTTTTTTCAGTGTATTACCCTCTTCCTGTGCAATATCAACATCCGGTGTAACCCGGAAGTAGTTGCTTATTTTCTTCTAGCAAAGTGTTTGGTTTAATAACGCGCTAATGTGTAGCACCAATGCTAACAAGCTAAGATTAGCATTCCACCTTGTGCTCATTGTTTGTATTGTTTTCACACGAAATAGAGTAGGCACTGTGTTGAATGTGTTTTTTATTACTACGTCGACTAACACCTAGAAGTACAACAGCCGGATTTAGTTTACTTTTTTCAGCTTTAAGCAAGAAAAAAAATATAAACACTATTAGCCTCTTCCGGTGCAATATCAACATCCGGTTGTACCCGGAAGTAGTTTCTCGTAATTGGGTCAGAAGTCAGAGGTTACAGACATTTGGTACACTGCTGTTTACTAACAGATGTAAACACTCTCAGTAGTTCCTATTTCAAATTTCAAGTACCATTTAAAAAGCAGAAGGAAAAAAAAGATGCTGGGTGAAGGCGGGGTGCACCCTGAACAGCATCGCAGGGCCAGCACACACAACCATTCACACTCACACCTAGGGGCGGTTTGGAACACCCAGTTAGCATAATGTGCATATATTTGGACTGAGGGAGGAAACCCAGGCAAGCACTCATACCTGCGACATTCATGCTGCCCACAATATGTTTATGTGAAGATATAATCTTTACAAATGTTCTTTAAAAACACTTAGAATAGTTTTTCCCTCTTAATTTTTTCCCCCTAATGTTATTTTACGTAGTGTGTCTAAGAGTGATGCACAAAGAAACATGAACAGAAAACAGAATGAAAAATCTATCCTGTGCTGCCTGCCGCAAATTCCATTCATTCATATTCTAAGCCGCTTAATCCTAATCAGGGAGGCTGGCACGCGTCTCGTCCGACTCTGGGCGAAGGCGGGGTACAACCCGAACAGCTTCCAGGCCATCGCAGGACAGCTCACAACCATTCACACTCACACCTAGGGGCAATTTGGAACAGCTAGTTAGCCTACTGTGCATGTGTTTGGGCTGTGACAGGAAACCCACACAACTGCGGGGAGAATATGCAAACTCCTCACAGAAACACCCTGAGGCCAGGACTCGAACCTAGGCCTTCTTGCTGTGAGGCAGACGTGCAAGCCACTGCACCACCGTGCCGCCTTGTCACGAATTGAATGACTCAAATTAGTGCAATTTTTTGTTTAATTCTCTTCAGACACTTTATGTGGGGCTTGTAAATGAAATACAGCATTTTCTTTTTCTGTATTTATGATACTACAATGTTTATTTCATCTAAGTTATTTTTTAAGCTCTACTTTAGAATGCAGTGTTTTGAAAAGCCAGGGATATTTCCGTTTTATTTGCATTTAAGGGAAAATAAAAAGAAAAATCACTAAAGTACCTAAAGTTTGTTGATATATTTAAAAAATACTGCCCTACACCTCATTTAATTCAATCTATCTATTTATATAGATTGCAAACTTTCCAACCTGCACATGATGATGTTAAACAAGTCCCAGTTTCCGTCAAACGGACTGTTGTTTCCGTCCTGAGACACCTTTACTGAAAACACAAAATATTCTTCATGTCTAAATATTTAGAAAACTGAGAAGGTTGTCTTTATTCTTTTTGTCTCTTGGGAGGAATGTATATCAAGAAAATTCTACTTTTAATTTTTTCCCCCTGTGACACACATTTGGCCTTATTACTGTAAAACTGCCCTTATACAGTGTCCTCAGGCTCACCCATGTCTTGCACGCTTCACTAAAATCTCGCGGGTCGCGTGGTTTCACTAAAATGTAAAAAAATTAATGAAAATCTCATTGTATTGTTTTTTTTTTTTTTGCTTCTGTTTCTGTGCAGTATATTCTAAAACAGATATGGATGTCAGCGACATCCTCCAATCCCCCAGTGAATAATTGTAAATTGGTACATACTACATGGGAATGGTGCGACCTGATTGGTTCACCAACTCAATATTATAAATCCTAATTCTGAGAAAGTAATGCTTGAAACAAAATAACAGACCTCCACAATCAAACTTTAAAATGCAAAAAGAAAAACAAGCCTGTGCCATGGTTAAAATATCGAAATATAAACTACGAAACCCTTTCATTATCTTGTTTAAAAAAAGAAAAAAAATTATTTATTTTTTTGCCCCAGGTGCCCATGTGTTATGTTTTTATAAGCGTTGTGCACCTCAGGCTCAGTGGATAATTGTTCTGACATAGCGAACCAATCAGATCGTGCCATTTCTGTGTTTTGTATATTACTATGCATCATTCTGTGTTTTTTTTTTTTTTTTCCTTCTTCACAGCCAGAGGAACCAGTTTCTTTTTCTGAAGAGCTGTCGTTATTTGAAGAGGATGTATTTGAGGCAGAAAAATCCACCCCCCTCCTGAAGGTGTGTAAAACTTAACCTGATATAAAAGCCTAAACATGCATTCACGTAAATCACCGTATCACAAGCCTGGGTTTAGCATGTTAGCGGTCAATCCGAGAAGAAAATTTGAAGTTTTTTCAGGGGGGTGTCGGGGTATAGACCTAAACACAAGACCGGTGCTACTCTGTAGATCACGTGTTTTTGGAATGTGCCGAAGTTGCCGCCATCTTACCAGAGACTGGATACACTTGACGACTAGGCTTTATACACATAAACAAGCTGCAGGATTAAAAAATTTGCTTCGTTTTGCACTTTGAGTCATATTGTTACATGTGCTGGTAAAATACCACGATACAAAAAAAATTCAACGAATATTTGGACTCTGGATTTTGTTTTTCTGGAAAAAATAATAAAGAATGTAATTATTATTCTGTAGATACAATACTTCCAGGTGAAAAGTTATTCCTTGCACTTTAGAGATGCTACTTCGCTCACTGGAGCGAGCTGAGACACAACATTCAACACTCGTCTTATTGGAATGGAAGATTTTAGTCCTTGGTAATATGGCAGCCAATGACGGCACGTCATGCGAGGGCCTTGTGTTTATGTCTGTGTGCCGGGGCCTCTGGCTATATTCAGTCAGGCTTGTTCAATGGCGTGTAGCCAAACATACAGCGCCAAGTGCAGTGTTGGTTTCTGGGCGGAAAAACCGAATTTAAGTTACCTGTGAATCAGCTTTGAGAAGTTCCCACGTCTGTGTGTGATGTAAGCAAGGAGGCGGGCTCTAATTCATTAGCATGCTAGTATTTCCTATGCAAAATGTTGACAGGGAGAGCACAAGGATTTCAGTGTATGCTCAGTATTTTCTTAAGAGTTTACACTTATTAATAGCTTAAGTCGTGGTTCAGCGCTCTTGCCTTGAAGGTATACAGCGGCAAAAAAACGTCAAAGGATGGCGTGGGGGGTTAGCTAAAGGTTTAGCTCCATGTTGTTCTTCTGTTTGTTTGTTTATTTATTTATTTGCAGAGCTGTGTGATATTATGAAGGAAACGGTCTGTTTTTTATATTATGCTCTTGTTTATTTTGTTGTGTTGCAAATCACACTGTTTACAATACTGCAGTAATTTTCATTGTTTGTGTGGTTTATTTGCGACTGAGCTCAGATGTCTGTGACGACGCTGTTGTTTTGAATCATGGGTGTTATGCTAGTGGCTGCCGATCTGCCCAGGTTCTAGAGAGCGGCAGCCATTTTCTTCTGGAAGAGAAGGGACGTAGTCGGTAAATAAGACAGAGAGGCTACACCCCACTGATAGCTCTGTGGCTTACAGCAGCATAAATAGTGAGAAAACGAAAGTTTTTAGATCAGCTCCATTTGATTTCATTATGTATTCGCACTTCTCACTGTACCCGTCCTCTGTCTCATTTAATATATCATCATTTAATATATCCTTTTATATGATGTAATAACTTAGCTCTTTCAAATAGAGTCCAGGGGCTCCTGATCTTGGCAGCGATTCCCACCCTGAAGTGTGCAGTGAGTATCCTGCAGACTGGAGCATAAAGACCCGAGTGCTCATCACCTCTTCACAGTCGTTCTCCTGGGCCGAGCATCTGAAAGCTCAAGAGGAAGCCCAGGGCCTGAGTTTACACTGCAGGGCACAGTACACTCCTCTACCACAGAATATCCAGGTTAGATACTCAGACACATCTGCATCTAATTCATGAAACAGACAACATACAGTGGTGCTGGAAAGTTTGGGAATCCTTTAGAACTTTCTATATTTCTGCATAAAGAAGGGGCAGCTGTGGCCTGATGGTTAAAGAAGCGGGTTTGGGGCCAAAAGGACGCTGATCCGATTCCCAGATCCCAGTGTGGTGGTGGTGGTGGTGGTGGGGGGCCTTCATGGCTGAAGTGCCCTTAAGCAAGGCACCTAACCCCCAACTGCTCTCTGGGTACCACAATGTGGGTGCCCACTGCTTGTGTAAAATGGTGACCAATTTGAATCAGAGTGGGAGGAGTCTTGCGGAGACGGTGAGGCGTCACATTCTAGTGACTCTGAGGACGAGAACGCTGCCAGAGATGAGCGTGACGGTGAATCCAAAATGGCTTACGCAGATAACTATTTGCAGACTCGGCGTTCCCGTCGTTAGTTGGTTTAGAAACACGAAAGAAAAGTTCGGGTACCCTTTAAAGACACACGTTGTTCCATCAAAAATTGATAAAAAGATTATATGTAATGTTTTGGAGTGGCCAAGTTAAACTCCTCCCCTTAATCCAATAGAAATGTTGTGTGAGCAGTTTAAATGAGGATATATACAGGGAGAACGTTTAGACTCCTCACAGAAAGGTCCGAGCCCAGGAATCGGACCCAGAACCTTCTTGCTGTGATGCAGATGTGCTGGCCACTATGCCGCCTCTATAAAAAAAAAAAACAACAATGTAGTAATGATGCTCGCAGGTCAGGATGTAAGTGGAGGAATTGACATATTGCTGATGTTTTCTCTGAAATTCTGTTTGGATGATGGTGCAGATATTATCATTCTCTGACTCGTAGTCTGTGTAATGTTTTTCTAGGACCCTCGTAGCTGTGCAGAGCTTCGCTGTGGTTTCCAGCAGTGTCTGCAGTACTGGCAGCATCCTTCCCTGCCGTGGCTCTCTCTGTTCCCCAGGATTGGAGCCAAGCGCAGTTTCTCAGGCAAGAGTACGCCGTGGGCGCAGGACGTCACCTTACAACAGAGCCTGATGAGTGAGTGGTGAGTGAGAGATTATGTAATTCACTATACTATCTTGTTCGTTTAAGTATTGGGTAAATACCTCTCAGTATATATCTGTGTATGTGTAATATATGAATGTGGGTTTTTTTTTTTTTTTGTCTTTTTCTCCGTTTTTCAGGTCGGTGAGCTTGACTTCTCTGTACAGTCTCCTAAAGGCCAAACTCTGTCCCTACTTTTACCTCTGTTCCTACCAGTTCACTGTGCTGTTCAGAGCAGCAGGATTGAGTGGAGCTAAAGGCATCACTGCACTGCTTTCCCCAACCACCAGGGGCCTTCGCGAAGCCTTGAAAACTGATGGTAAAAAAAAAAAAAAACCCGCCATTGTTTGTGTGAGTGTTTAATGTAAGATTCAGAGCAAAATGTACTCCAGCATTGAGGCCACCAGCTCAAAAAACCTACCTCCACTATGTACAAGTGTGAGTGAACTGATACCGAGGCTGGGATGATGGTCCAGCTCATGCCCGAGAATGGATTTTGCACCACCTGTGTTACACACATTCCTGTTTGGTCATGGGTTTGGCCGCGTTTCGCCGTGTTCTTGGAGAATGTAGGTGGGCATGGAAGTTAGAAATGGTCAGCGCCAAAGTACACTCATCATACATTTGACACCTGAGGTTACCCCTGGTTTCTGTAGCGTGAAGCACCTAGGAGTTCAACTCCTCCTGGATGGGAAGGTCGCAGGTCACAGGTTACCTTCCCGTTATTTTTACCGGTACCCATTTCTACAGGGTGGCCCAGGGGTCTTAGTACAGTGGGGATCTAAACAGGGATTCGAACCCATGACTTCTCGATCATGAGCCCAGCACCCTAACCACCACACCACCGGACCCACCACGCCCTGTGTGTTATTTCTCCATACACGGATGACACGGTTATTTGCTAGAGTTGATGGGCATTCAGGTTTTGCAGGTAGAGGGTTGGAGACACCGGTGTACGTTAACCCCCACGATCATCGTGTTGTCTAGGACGTGTACATATGAGAGGGGCTCCTTTCATATGTACTTCCCGCACCATTAAGGAGGCAAGTTAACTTAGGGAAGCAAGTTCTTTGAGTATACACATCAAATTACTGATTCCTAGAGGAAATAATGCACACATTTTAAAAACAAAAGTTTGACCAGATTAAACTATTTCAGAATTTAGGGGTTCATTTAATTTCAGTTTTGCGTCAGTTTTTCAGATATGGATTTTCTGGCTGTTGTTCATTTGCAGGGATAGAGTTCTCACTCCCTCTACTGGACGACAAAAAGAAGAGCAAAGAGAACAGCGCCTCTCATCTTAATGATACCTCTCAACTAACTGACGGAGATGACCAAAGCAAAACCTTGTGAGTTCTAAGCTGTAATGCTTGTTTATTGCTTTTTAAAAGCTCCAGTATGACCTGAGTTTCTTTAGTACTACAGTGCAACACAGATCGCTCTTTTTGTTTCAGGGCACCCGAGTTGAGTGATAAAGAAGACGAGCAGGAGGATGAGGACGATGATGATGATGAGTGTTTCTCCTGGCTCAAAGAGATGGGGGTACAGGACAAGATCAAGAAGCCTGATGCCATCTCACTTAAGCTGTACGTGTGTGACGTTTTGCGGTTATCGTCGTTATCAACATGCGTATTGTGACACCAGTCCAAAAATGTACATGCTGTACACTATACTGTAAATAAAACGTCCATCCGTCCATTTGCTGAACCGCTTAGTCCGACTCGGGTCGTGGGGAGGCTGGCACCTATCTCCGCCAACTTTGGGCGAAGGCGGGGTACACCCTGAACAGCTTGCCAATCTATTGCAGGGCCAACACACACACACACACACACTCACACCAACAAGTAATTTAGAACAGCCAGTTAGTCTCATGTGTATGTCTTTTGGGATATGGGAGGAAACTGGAGTACCCGGAGGAAACCCATGCGAGCACGGGGAGAACATGCAAACCCCACACAGAAACACCCTCGCCGAGACCAGTACTCGAACTGGAACTTTCAGACTTCTCATTATCTTTCTTTGATCTGATGCATGATTCAAAGTAACCGCAATCTGCCCAGACCCTGAGGCAGCAAAATCAGCCTGAACCATAACATTTCCATAGTATAGCTGGTATGAGGTTCTCCAGGTCTCATGTGCATTGTGACTGTGGCCAGAACTGTGACATTTTTCCAAAATTCCTGGTCAAAATTACTGTATGGTCATTACCCAACGGTGGTCTTGCTTTTATGTTGTTTTTGGACAGCAAAGACTTTTTCCTGGCACACATTCTGTGCAGATCAAATGTGTTTAATCTCTTTCTAATAGTAGACGTGTGCACTTTCACACCAACAGCTGCAA
Organism: Neosilurus mollespiculum; assembly: GCA_030014195.1. NCBI lineage: Eukaryota > Metazoa > Chordata > Actinopteri > Siluriformes > Plotosidae > Neosilurus > Neosilurus mollespiculum. The sequence goes on along the minus strand of JAQMYF010000009.1, from coordinate 19,237,624 downwards.
AAGTTACTGGCAGATCCTTTGATGAAAGTTTGTGGTTCTTGGAGATCTTTTGAACCTGCCCTTAGCTTAATTTGCTGGAGGGCCCATCCTGGACAGCTGGCACTTAACAGTGGAATTATTTAGTCATTCATTCTTTATTTTCTAAGCTGCTTAATACTGATTAGGGTCTCGGGGAGGCTGGCGCCCATCTCAGCCTACTCTGGGCGAGGGCAGGGTACACCCTGAACAGCTCGCCAGATCATCGCAGGGCCTACAGATACACCCCTATGGGCGACTTGGAACAGACAATTAGCCTACTGTGCATATTTTTAAACTGTGGGAGGAAACCGGAGTACCTGGAGGAAACCCATGCAATCACAGAGAGCATGCAAACTCCACACAGAAAAGTCCAGAGCCCGGGAATCGAACCCAGGACCTTCTTGCTGTGAGGCAATTCTACCAATTCTCTTGAATTTCTTTTGAAGGAGGCTTCAGATCTCGGCGTGGTGACACCAAACACTTCAGTGGTGATGAGAACAGCGGACCTTAGATGTGAATAGGACACGTTCCCCCTTCAGGAGGTTCTAATTAATGGCACCTAATCTGGAACCTTAGGGTGTACTTACTTGGTCTATGCTACTGATTTGTTTCATTTAGATTATGAAAAGGATTATAAAATATCAATATTATGTATCCTGTATATATTATTTTTTTTTTTTACTATATCACATTAATGAGTAGGTTCTGAATCAAGGAGGGTGAAAAGTTTGCTTTTTCAAGTATGTTGGGGGCGCGGAGATCCTCACGTTGCATGCTCTGTACTTTGTTTCATGTGAATGTAATAAAGCGCAGTGGTCCATGCAGGTAATATGACTTGAAGTCGTTCATTTTAAGATTTACGTTAGTAATCTTGCACAGGATTTTACACACAGATAGAAGCAAAAACGAAATATTCATGCTTGTCTGAATTCATTGAATGGACCGACATTCTCGCAGAAAACAATTATTAATATCTGAAGACCTGAAATTATTAACTGTGGGCTCTTGTGTGAAAACATTTTTATATTTTATATAGTAAGAGTTATGGGGTGATCAAACGAGAGGTACGATAGAAAAGCTACTGATGCGGACGGCAATTCTCGGCCGTCGCTTTTTTGTTTCTCAAAATGTTCTCAAATTTGTCGCACGACATTGTGCATCTTTGTCGCCTGGTTCGTGAACTCAAACATTTGGAATTTCAGTGAATATCGCAAAAACGATGCTCTGACCCGGAGTCGTCTCAAACTCTCCTCGAGCAGTCCGCCATGTCGTGAGAGGGTCGTAAAGTTGTCTTTTGCTTGAGATATACACTCACCGGCCACTTTATTAGGTACACCTGTCCAACTGCTCATTAACACTTAATTTCTAATCAGCCAA
>JAQMYF010000009.1:19218416-19233133 GCA_030014195.1 Neosilurus mollespiculum | reverse complement strand
GTGCCGATACATATGTGAAAATGATCCCTCGTGCTCCCTGAACCACTCGCTCATTATTCGAGTCCCCATTTTATATCAGTGAAGAAAAAAGTCCATTGATGTGATAACCTGCTCATTCAGTACATTCAGCTTATCAACTGACTTCATTTTATTGCCACATTAATGTTGCTGAGCCTCGACTGGACCAACCGGAGCAACGATGCCATGGAGATTACATGCTGCGATCAAGGATAAATGCTCTCCATGAAAATTTTAGTCTGCAACTTTTTTTTTTTGGTCGTGTATTGTATTAAACATGATTAGATGACTGCCTGAAGAAGAAAAATTCCTGATATTTATTAATAATATGAGATCCCTTTTCACACCATGTCATTTTTTTAGAGTAACGTGCTGGAGGAGTTGAGCTGCTGTGGTCTCCCGCATCACACAGTGCAGCAGTTGATGGAGCGGGCGACGCTGGGCAAGAGTGCACTCAGAAACCTCGTCATGAAGGACTATTCGTACAGCTGGAGGTCCTGATGATGTTCAGCCTCACTGGAACTTATCACACACTGCTAGACAAGTTGCACAGGGTACACTCTGGAGATTGCAGCCCACGCTGGCCTGGACCGAAATCTCACCAGTCAGGGTCACAGATATGAGCTGATGTGTTTGTTGGCTGCATAAATGACGTATATATCTCTAGTGTGTCTCCGTAATAAGTCAAACACTGCCTCTTATTCATTCAGAAGGTTAATTTTCTTTTCTGTCATTTACCTTTCAGTGGTTTACTTTTTAAGACCTGACTGTGTTGGTGTTTCATTGCTGGTGAAGTCACCATGTCCTTCAGTGCTGCTTATTTGCTTGAAGGAGTCCTACTTGAAGATATTTTTCTTTTACTTATGGTCTCTTTAACAGCATGCATGTAATTTTGTGAATTCTGTGCTGAGGGAGGAAAGATGTGGATGAAAACGTAGCTTCGTATCATGAACCAGGTGTGCATTTCATTTGTAACTTTTATGTATGGTATATTAAATGGACTTCCTTTTTTTTCTTGGGACAAGTAGATATTTCTGTTAAAAATATATATTATTAAGCAGTGAAATCATTCATGTGGTAATAAGTAAGATAGACCTGTCGGTTTAGGCCAAAAACAAATGTGTAAATGGGAGAAACCCCTTGACTCATCCAAAGCTTGTTCTTATGTACAGGGTTGCGAAATCAGTGGATAGCGCTGCCGCCTGCTGTGATAAATCTTTCACTTGACATGGCTTATGATGTATGCAGATAGTGATGCATATTCAGGTGTGCGCTGATCAACACTTGCTTGACTGCTGAAGACTTGTAGTACGTAAATTAATTCCTGATTGGCTGACGCATCCTAGCGGTCCAATCACGAGAGATGTTAAAACAGTCCAGTTCTCAAAGCTTCTGTTGATGTCTTATTAAATATTTATGATGTACTCAGGCTTTTTCCCCCCACCATAAAAGCAGTATAATGACTGCCATTGGCTATTCAATGAGGAAGTAATGTAAACTTTGTCAATATTTTATCTGTCAAATTACATATCAAGAATTTCCTTCCAGCGGACATCATTTCCCTTCATTTTTCCTAGAAAATTCACCTCACAAGCAGGACTGGGCGACACCCTTGACCCCTTCCCATTCTCCGCCTTTTTCTTCTAAGCCTGTTCTCATCTCTGTATGAAGCTGTTTGAAATCACTGGGGAATTGTAAACAAGAGGGAGAGGCTTGCATACAAAAGAGACAGAAAGACTCGTGTAGACATGATCATGCATGTCGTATCATTATGGTTTGCATGGCTTTGAAAGCAGAAGCGGCTTTTATTTTCCCCCACATGCTTTACAGTGCAGTGAAATCTTTCACACAACCTGTTTTTTTTTTTGTTGTTGTTTTTTTTAGAAAGCATGGCTCAATATCAGTGGCGTCCTATTGTTGGAGCTGCTGTTTTGATCCCAGACTGATTGATCAGTAACCCAGAGATAATGAACGCTTCATGTTTAGGGCCAGATTTAATCAGTAGGGCAAATTATTCAGAGATCACAATAAAAGTAGATGGGCACGGCCGGTTCTGTTGGTGATCCACAGCCTGTGGAAGCAGTTTTGAAATTCTCACACTTCATGCACGTATGTTCACACAAGGCGTTGTTCTTTATTGCATTAACCATTTTCTAAATATGTATAAAACATAGAACCCAAAAGGGGAAACCAATGCAGATCATTTAACGTTCATGCCTGTCTGGATTATGAAAAGAAGGGATTCTCTGTGAAGGGTTTTAGACGGGCCCAAGTCTGTACGGATATCTTTACAAATGGAGGAAACTTGAAAAACAAAATCAAGGATTAAGGAATGGGAACAGACAGCCAGCAGACAAACCAAATGAGAAATGATGTGTGTGTTGCTGTGCTGATCAGGTGCTGGTGGCTGCTGTGAACTGAGGTCCTGAATGCACACTGTCCCCTGCAATCTCCCCCATCGCCTGAAGAGCTACTGTAGCTGCCATGGCCTTGGCATGCTTTTTATTGGGACTGGCTGTCTGGGGTTGATACTCACAGCCATTCACCATGACCTGAAAGTTGATGGGCAAGAACAATGAACATATGAGTTGTGTTTCTATTACCATAAGTCAGTATCAGTTCATTCAAGACTAAATGGTCAATCCAAAACCTGCTGCTGCTGTAAATTACAGCGGTGCACGTTCATTTATGCTTTCTTTCAAATAGGATTAAGAAGCAATTGAAAGCTTGGAGAGACAGTACACAAAGGGAGATGCAATCAAGACTGGAAACAACCAGAGTGAAAGGGGAACCTTGACACCGAAGCCTGTTTCTGCCCATAGAGGGGGGAAAAAAATCATAATTATGACCTAAAATCTGACTTCTATACTGATTTTTCCATGGAGTCAGGGAGGGATTCAGGAAGGCTCCATTCTGGCGAACACAGGCTTTGACTATTACACATTGTGTTTTCGCACCTCTGCTTTATGAAAAGAAAAATCTATTTCTCTGAAATGATGCATAAAAGTTTTAGTAATGTTTTAAAGAGTACCGGTACTGGTCATCCCTATAGAATAATTTGTGTCTATGTGATATGTGACCCGCTCCAGCAAAATACAGAGTAAGTCGCAAGGTCGTGTTTTGAGTAAGTTGAAAATGGCGTACCTGGACGACAACGCGATATCACCAAAAATACGTCCTTCAAAGCATTACCTTTGATGTGACCATGGGTGTTACTTTACAAGTTAAAATTAATTTATTGTAGATGTAATGCATGTCATTTTAATTAACTGGATCTGAAATACCAAATATTTACATTTAACACTTATGTACACACTAGGAGTGTATATAGTGCATATAATTGTTATATGTAAGGGACTCCTTGCTCCCCATAGAAGTGCACTATGTAAAGTATGAAGGCTGGAGGCTAGTGCACTACTGTAACATACTAATTAAAGGGCACATATGGTGAATTAGCGTTACTAGTGTAACACATTATCGACCAGTGCTGAGCTGCACAAATAAGCACAGAAAACATCTCTATTTGTTCCTAAACCAACTGACGACAGGAAAGCAGAGTTGGCAAAATGTTGGCTGCATAAACCATTTTGGATCGACCGTCACGCTCATCTCTGGCAGCGTTCTCGTCCTCAGAGTTACTAGAATGTGACGGCTTACTGTCTCCACAAAAGAAATCAACCCCGCCCAGCGTGTTGACGTCACTTCCTGGGAAAAACAACTCGTGATACTTGCAGTTCAGCCCCTGCTAGTAATCCACAGGATAAAATTACCAGGCTTGTGCTTTTTATGGTCATTTAAGTTAAAATATGCGTCTGTATCGCTTAAACGTATCACATACACACAAATTATGCTGTAAGGATGACCAATACCAGTACTCTTCAAGGCAATGCCAATGCTCCGCATAAGATCTTTGCGTTTTGTTTCTTAATTATTGCAGGTATTGTTTCCTAGAAAATCGGCAGAAGAATCGGAGAACTAAGTGTTTGCCAAAAACACTCTGATGTGAATTTTTAGCTCCACAAAGGCAGTCACGCATACATTTCTTTTCTGGTGCCAAAAGAAAAGGTCCTACTGTTGATTTGTGAAGAAATAATTATTTAATCTAATACACTATAATTCTGATTTGTTCCTGTTTGGATGATGTTTTGGTAAAAGTACTACCATGCGTTTTCTTTATTCCTCCTCTTCCTTCTCCCATTGTATGCTTGGCGAAGGAGCAGCCAGTTCTGTGTTCGGCACAAGCTCGCAGACAGCATGAATGCCAACTGCACTCGCATTACTTGAAGTTTGTTCTTCTACCCAAATACAAATAATGGAGTCGGCTCCACCCCTAAAACATGTGGTGCACATACCTTAAAGAGAAAATTCTTCCGGTGATCAGGACCACTGTGGAGCACCATGACAAACTCCGGCTGTGCCCATTTTTTCTTATTGCACAACTCCATTAGAGCAGACACTGGATGCTTCCCTGTGTGAAATACTGTTAAGATTAGGGAACCAAAGCAAACAGGAGGGTATATACTCTAAAAATCTGAATATTTAATATATTGTATAAAACCCTTGAACTGAATTTATATCATCAGTTTTGTGTACGTGAATCAAGCCTTTAACAGAATTCACACTCTCAGTCTAGCCGTACCTCTCGCAATGACGTGTGTGTGTGTATATATGCATACACAAATGAGTTTTATGATTTTTTATTTATTTATTTATTTATTTTTAAACATGTCACTGTTTCCATATTATTTTAACACTGAATGTTTATAGGCCCAAATATTTTAAAAGAGAGACTTACCTAAAAGATCCTTCATCATGACCATATTGCCAGATTTCTGGGTCTTCTCCCCTTCTGCTACCAGTCCTACATGGACAGACCAAGTCCAGCGCATCATTAGATGTTAGGAATGACCACCTTATAAAAGTGTATAATACACACAGACAACAGGCCTCACCCTTGCGGTCAGTTTTGAAGTCTATTACAATAGGTTCCACTGTGCCTTCTCTGTGTTTGCCGAGGCCTTCTCCAGCACGCCAACCCATCTTTTTCATCAGCAACTCTCCCATGCCTCCCGAGACTGGGGCAGCACGCAGGAATTGATCCTGGATGTAAAGCACAGAGATATGGACAGAAGATGGAGGGAGTGGTGAGAGTGAGAGAGAGAGAGAGGGAGAGAAAGAAGCACAAAGAAAATAATAAAGGTCACAGATCATGAATGAACTTGAGTTGCACTGAAACTTAGGATGACTCAACATACTAGCTACCTTCTGGATCCATGGGGTTACCTAAAGATATCAACAAAATCTCAGATCCAGTTTAAGTATTAAGAATGATCTGAAAAAGCAGCATACCCAAAACTATATTTAATGTAAAAAAATTTACCAGGTTCTAACTTTATAGTCTATAATTACCATGCTACAAATAAATCATAAATATAATAAAAATGTCATTGTTTCCTGTGACAGAGGAATCGAAACCAACCTTACCACCCCACCAGTTGAAACACACACAGGCAGTGCAGAAAGGATTTCATTAGAGTGGCGACAAATCCACATGAATAGAAATATGGGTGCTGTATGACGTACGTACCTAGGCCCCCATCATCGGCTGTGCATCTGACGTGAATAGAAGGGGCCTGACTGTGACCATGGCAACAAGGCAGCTACAAGGACTGACCCTGCAACAAGTTTCCATATAGAGTGGTGAGAGTTCACAGCACACACTGTGAACCCCCACCCCTCTTCCAACCCTGACCCCCCCCCCACCCCAAACCCTGCCCCCTTACCCCAAACCTTGGCAGCAGGGAAACAAAGTAAATGGTAAAACAGCTTGTGGAAATCCTTTGAACCCAGAAACTGAGATGCTCACAATGGATAATAAATATTACATAAATTACAACTTTAACCAAATTAAAAAGTCAGAATAAATGATATAAAATATAAAATAGTTTGGTCAGTCAATATAATTATATCAGATTTTGTATGGTTTGTTTGTTGGTCACCTCCTTAAGGTGAAATGAAAGGCAAACTTTCCAAATTCTCCTCACACATGAACATGGGCATATTTTCATTAGCAGGTGGTTTTTACTTACAGTGTAGAAGTTGCAATCTGCTAAAATCCGTTTGATGTTTTGCATTAGCCAGTTTGAAAACACTGTTGTTTCACTGCGCAAAACTGCGAGAATAGGACATGAATCCCCCAGTTCATTTAAGGCAAGTTAATGGCAAAAATAAGGGTATACAGATATATATTAAATTCATATGCAAATTGGTGGTGTATCACAGAGGAAAACACAGGGCGACCATGTGACTTTTTCCTACTTTTCACATTACAATATCACCCCCACTGCATACAAACTTTTTTTATTATCATTTTTTATTCTCAACACGAAAAAAGGTTCATGAAACTGCACATTTTAATAGAAACAGACAATTATTTTGGAACTCATCCATACAAAGTGTTGATCAAATGTCACAGAAACGAATGCCACAAACGTATATAGTTTATATAAGAACTGAATATTTAAGTAACTCATTTACACTATAGGCTTGTAAATAAAGCTGGCGATGTCAAGAAGACGACCACTAATGATACAGACTGCTTCCCTCCTCACTCTGGGTGTGTAACTGCTATGGCACTGTCTCTAAATCAATAGAAATGGCAACATTCAAATTTATTACGGATTCAGAATGTGTAAGTGTACAAGTGAATTATGGTTCACATTTAAGGAGTGGGGTGACTCTTCGGGGGAAATCCTCCATAGAAAAACTTCCAGCTATTGGTTTTGTTTCGATTTAGCTTCTTGGCTTTCTTGGGAAATACCTCCAACAAGGAGGTTATGTTTTTACTGGAGTTAGTTTATTTGTCTGTTTGTTAACAATTTCACCCAAAAAATATTAATGAACGATTTTTTTCCCCCTTTGGCGGGTTGGAGTATGACCCGAGTAACACTTCATTAGATTTTGGGGTGATCTGGATCAAATTCCAGACCCAAGAATTTTTAAAATTCTTTTACATTGTGAGCTAGGGCATGAAGTTTGGTATTATAGAAGGCTCAGCATCGGGTGCTGTGTACTTTATTTTCTTCGGCTTGGCTGAGGTTTGTACTCTTGGAGTGCCCTTCGAGTTGTGTATATGTTGGTTTATAGTGCAAATATGTTAATATTTATAATTGTATAGCTTCTACTGATGCTAACGGTGTTACCAGTATTTCCTGGTAGACTCCCTTCCACTACTGCCGCAGGAAGCGCACTTCCTTGTCTTACATTGAGTTTTTGCTCCCATTCAACAGGATTGCTCCAGGATGACTTACTTCAGGTGCATTTCCTTCCTTCCATCTTTCAAAGAAAACTTACTAAGCAGTTTAGAGTCAATCACTGAGGTGTGACGCCCCTCTTGCAATGCACCTGCTTCAACAGAATGTCACACACAGACATAAAAACTGCATGACCCTGCAAGAAAGGTGTACCCCCTCCCCAAAATAAATACACATGAACTATCTAATTTAATTACCACCTTGTTGGAAGAGGTCATATGTTCCCCTGCTAACAAAATAGACATGAAAGTTTATTATCATTTTACTATTTAGAGTTGGGTAATGAAGTAGCAACAGCCCTGGCACCAGAATGGGCTACGCGTCAGTGGGAAAGCTATTAAACGTTTCCCCAAGTGCACTGGGGAAGCAAAGATATCCATATATCTATAAGATTTGACAGAAAAGCTGTCCTAAACACAATAAACTGGAAGATAAGTACTTTTAAACAAAACACTGGTTCCCTGATCTAAATTTATGACTTTACCTTCTTGATCCAAGCCTGTGGGCCGCTGTTGGACAGCTCTTCAGATGAGAGCACTTGCGCACCCGTAGAACCGGTGAATAGACCGGGGATTGTGTTGGACTGGGCCCAAGCATCAACCTGTAACAAAACAACCAATAAAATTCAAATAAAGGACTTGAATTAAAGGGGAAAAAAAGGAGTAACCCACTGCTTTTCTCTGTGTTAGCACTGTTGGACTTGAGTACAGCTTCTGATTGGCGGCATTGTATGACATTTTTTCTGAATTTCAGCACGCATCCCTGCCTGACACCATTTACGATGGGGAAGCTGTCAGAGAGTGAGCCGTTGACCCGTCTGTCCTTCATGCAGCTGGTGGAGGATGGTAAGGAACTTCGGGGGCAATCAAGACACGCACGCATCTTCCATCTCTGTTGACGGTATCGAAGGCCTTGGTTAGGTCAATGGATGCTGCACAGGGGCCCATGTTCTGTTCTCTGCACTTATCCTGGCTCTGCCTGAGCACAAAGATCATGTCTGTGGTACCGCTGTTATCCCAGAAACGGCAATTTTTCGGCAAAGATTCCTCTGCCATGGTTTTGCAATGGGAGACGATGACATCGTCTCTGAGATCCAATGGAACAGTCCCTTCCTCCCAGCAGCTTGTAAACAAGTTCTGGAGTCAGTCTAGAACTTTCCTGGGTTTATTTGTGCGATGGCCTTTCCTTACGTCTTCTCGTGTTGGTGAGAAACTGAGCTCTAACTTTCTTGTCACTTGAGAAATCCTGGAGTGTGAGGATTGGTCGAATTTGTGTGAACAGATAAGCTTATGACAAAGTGAATTCTTGGAGGAAATTATCACAGTTTAGATTATAGGTAAGGCAAGTCTGCTGTGCTTATACCCGAGTCTAGTGGCTCATCAGGCCAGAGCTTATCCCTGGTTTCCGTAGCGTGCAGCGACTAGGAGTTCAACTCCTCCTGGATGGGACGCTAATCCATCGCAGGTTACCTTCCCAGTACATTTACTGGTACCCATTTATACTGCTGGGTGGACAGAGGCACGCCTGTGGTTAAGGCCTTGCCCAGGGTCTTAGCATGGTGGGGTCTAACGGAGATTCGAACCCACGACCTCCTGATCATGAGCCCAGCACCCTAACCACTACGCCACCAGCCCCTTTAGACTAATATATATATATATATATATACACACTGTATATATAAATATATATTTTTTATATATTTTTTTTTAAAACACATTTTATTATTAAGCCTCTGTGTACAGGGCAGTATTCACATCAACACGGTAAGCTCACCTGCTCCTGTGCACGATTAAGCATGCACATGGCATTGATGTCGAAGGGATTCTCTGCCAATCTCTTCTGTGCCACTGCCCTTTCACTAACTGCAAGTGTGATGTCCACTGGCTAAAATCATTCAAAAATAAAATAAAGGATTATTCAAGAACCTCAGTCAATGTTAACGATAAGCACACTATCCTAAAAAGGGTAGAACTGACCTGCGATGGTGCCTCAGGAAAGACACTGTCATTGACTTTGCTCTGCTCCTCGACCACATCAGATGCTGATGGAGAGCCTGCTTTATCCGTCTTCTTGTCCACGGGCGTCCACTCCCCATACACTCCATCTTCCTCCTTTTTGCGGTGCTGTGAACCTGAAGATACCGGAAACTCCTTGGCAAAAGCAGCCTCTGTCCTTACTGCTGGCTTCACCGAGGGGTTCTGAAAGAGCAGGGGTACAGAGAAGTGAGGAAACATACTTAAAGCTATACACGCGCACACACGGACACACGCAAAACCCCCATTTCCAGAAATGCTGGAAGATTAGAAAAAATTTTTGGAGATGCATCAGTCCCCATGGCATGGGTGAGTTGAATATGTGTGGATGTATCATTGATGATGAGGCTTTGGGATTTCTGTCAAATATTGCCATCAAGGCAATATCTCTTCCCAGAAAGTCGATGATTACTTTAGGCAGGACAATACCAGGCTTCATTCTGCCCAAGCTACAGAAGCATAGACACAGAGTGCATGTGTTTGAATGTTCTGCTGTCAGTCCACGTCTGTCTCCTATTGAAAATGTGTGTACATTATGAGGGGGAGAATCAGACAACAGCAACCACAGAATGCTGAGAAGCTTCTTTTGTATCAAGTAACAACGAGCAAAACTTTAAATTGAAAAACTGCAAGAATTAGTATCCCAGGAAGGGAGATATAATGGTAGGCCTGTCATGATAACTTTTTGGTTAGATGATATATTATCCCAGAAATTATTACAACTTACAATACTACTGTCATTTAATTAAAAAAAAAACATTTAAGAATTTAAACTGCCGTGTAAGTGTAATCTGTTGAATCCCCCCATCAATCTGAGACATAGGAGAGGAGAGGAGAGCAGAAAGAAAATGAGCTGCAGTGGAACCAGAAAACAGACTCAGCAGAGTTTTTATTATGCAAATGAGCACACATTAATTACGGCAGGTAAACACGGTAAGGAAAAAAAAATCATGATTTTATTAACACACACACACACACACACACACACACACACACATATATATCTCTCTCTCAATATTTTATTTTTAAAAAGGCCACTAACTGGGCATCATACTCACACTGAGACTGAACGTAATGCCCTTATTCTCCTTAAGGGAAACTACTCCAAAGGGCCCATCTTCATCCTCATCATCTGAAACATGGGGCTTTGCAATAGCCATCTCCTCTTTACTCTCTGCAATCTTTTTGCATTTCTGAAACAAATCATATATTTATATGTTTTGTGTTGTGTATGTCATATTTGCAATGAATAAATTTGGAAATAAATAATAATAATAAAAAAACATACTTCCGTGAGCTCTTTGATGCTGTAACTGTTTGCTTGCTTTGCCAACTTTTTTTTCGCTTCCTCAATAGAGACCAGATTGAGATTTGGCACAGCTGAGGGTGGAGGCTTATTAGTTATTGTGGGCAAAGGGGCCAACTGAGGCATGGTGGAAAGTGCGTTCATTCCGGACAGAGCTGCGGTCATGGTTGCAGCAGTCATGCTAGCAACTGCAGCGTTCATGGTCATGTTTGACATCCCTTGTAATCCTATGGGCAGATTAACAGGTAGGGGTAGTTGTAAGGGCAATGCTGTGGGACTTGGGGTTGGCAGAGGCAGGTGAAGGATGTTTTTTGGCCTCAGGCTCTCTGGAATTGGCATACCAGCTTTAGCACACATAGCTGCAGCATTAGCCTTGGCAATTTCAAGCAACTGTTCTTTATCTGTAAGGAAAAGGAAATTGTTAAATGAAACCAGTATATTATTCATATAGATTCTAATCCAATAGTAATTTGGCAAAATCTCAACACTAGACTACATGGTCAAAAGTTTGTAGACACTTGACCATCACACCCTTACATGCTCGGGCCCTTTTTAATTTAATGGCACTAAAATAATCACTCCCTTTTACATAATAAGTAAGGTCAGATGCCTTCAGTAGTTCCAAAAATGTTTAAAATCATCAATTGGACCGTTAAGTCCATAAATATTTGGACAGTTTCACAACCCCCGACCCCTTGTTCGCCAACACAATTCAACCACTTGTTGTATGCTTGTCAGTCCATTGGCCAATTACATTCGAGCCACTGCAAATGGAGGGAACTCCATAAAAATGGTTGTAAATGTTAAATAATTCTATTTTGTAAGATTATTGCAGCACTTTTGTCTACACGTCAACCACATCTTGATGGCTTCATTTTAAATCCATTGTGGTGATGGATACATACAAATACAAGTTTATAGAAATTGTGATGTCCAGATACTTCTGGACTCAACGCTCACTACCTGTGAAGAACTGTACATTTTTTTTAACTAAGGAAAAAAAAAACCCTGAGGAACTGTACATTTTTTTTAACTGAAGTGTCCATATATTCCAATCGTCATCCTTCTTTGTCTGTCATAATCGCTGTATTCTTTCTCTGTAACTGACTAAATGAAAAGCAGACCACTTGACATTATTACTGATGAGAACTTTATGGAAAATAAAGAAAGATGTCATTGTACCGAGGTCTGTAAGCCGTGGAGGTGTCTTGCTAGGGCTACGGTGAGTTCGAGAGGGTGACCTTTTCTTCCGCAGGATGACGACAGGAGAACGGCTCGGTTCTCGTTTCCACCGGTCCCGCTGACTCAACATTCGGTTCCTGAAACCACCTCTTTTCCGGCGGGAAGCAGACCTAGACCTTCTGGATTTCGAGCGAGACCGGTGTTTAGACTTTGATCGCTTTCTATCCGAAGTCCTAGACCTTCTCCGGTGCCCTGGGGAACGGGACTTTGACCTTTTCCTTTTCGGTGACTTGGATTTAGAATGCCTAGTCCGTTTTCTGGACTTGGATCTTTTCCTTTGCGAAGGGGACTTCCTGCTGTTCCTGGAGGATGACCTGGACTTCTTTCGTTTGAAAGGAGAACTGGATTCTGACCTTCTTCTTGAAGGGGATTTTGAGTGCCTTTGACTGGGTGATACGGACTTCTGTTTTAATACTCGAGAGTCTTTCAGTTCAACATTAGAGATTTCATCTTTGTTTTCAGTGTCTCTTGAGCCTCCTGCGGTACATGCTGAAACATCATTCATATCCAAAGGCATTTTGGGTAAAATGCACTTCAGTGTATGGTTGGTCTCAGAGGATCCAGTAACAGACACACCCGTTTCCAAGAAAGGAATTGGTCTCCAGGAGCCTGCAGGTCTAGTAACTTGCCCATCATTTTCAATACCATCTTTAATAACACTGGTGGAGTTCACAGACACAGTCGGACTTTGTTCTGTCTGTCCATTTTCTACTTTACTTACACTTTTGTTTGGCGAGTTATCATCATGCTTTATTTCTGCATCGGTACCGCTCTCTTTTCTCGTACTCTCAAGATGCAGATCACTTGAAGCAGACCTCGATTTGGACCGGGAACTTGATGTTGAATGTCTGTCCCGTCTCGGAGACCTGGACCTTCTGGAATGAGGTGACCGAGATGTACTTTTCGTCCAAGACCTCTTGCTCTTTCTCACATTACACCTTGATCTATTTCGTCTAGACGACGACCTGGACCGCGAACATCTACCTCTTTTGGCTGAATGAGATCTGGACCGTCTGTTACGACGTTGCGACCTTGAACGGGACCTGGATCTGCTTTTCCATCTTTTCTGTGTAGACTGCCCTCTCGGACTTTTCCCCGAAGGTGATTTTAACCTCGATCTCGGAGACCTTCTTGCCGACTGGGACCTTGATCTCGGTCTTTTCTTTTTGCCTGAGCCGGAACGTGAGCGCTGCCTTCTCGAACTCTTGTCTTGCCTGGATGCCCTCGAGCGACTAGAGCTTCTTTTACTTTCTTTGTGTTTGTCAGACGCAGTCTCGAGCTTGGGAATAATGTCCGGTAAATCTTGAGGCATCTTTCCGATTAAGATTTTAGCAGTGTCGTCCAAAGGTTTCCTTTCAGACTCCAACTCCGATTCAGAGGAGCTGCCAGACTGCGTGTCCAACTTTTTTCGTTTTTCTCCATGTTTATGTTTCTTCTTTTTCTTTCTCTTCTTTTTCTTTACTCTACAGAAAACAGTAAGCAAATCCAAATGAAATTTAACAAACTGGGGGCGTCGTTAGAAATTCCCAAAGGAAAAAGTTTGTAAATTATTTTATGATGTCAAAGTCCTCTTAATTTTTTTAGAGTAAAACGAAGCACTCCTCTAAGTAATAGTGCTGGACGATACATTTTACGACATATCAATGTATTTTCATATGCGAGACAGGTACATTACGCAGTTTGCCACTGATGACGTATCTAACGATGTTTCGGATTCAGAGCCAGTGTACGGGGTGGATCTCAGTACTTTCTTTTTGGTCACGTCTATTCACCTTTATGTTAACATGCATCATTTCACATTTTCGCCATATTAACATTATTTTATTCAAGGTGCATTTTTTTAACATATGCTGGTAATTAATTTCTGGGCCATTTTTTAAAGGGATAAGCATCTTTTTTGAATGTAAAGAAGTGTCCGTCTGTCCCGTCGGCATACGTGTACGCGTGGGAACCCTGTAGTGATATTTCGCAGGACGGTATATAACCCTCGTAATGGGAATGAGTGTCTGATTGATGGTAACTTCTTCTACTCTAGTTTTTAACAATGTAAACAGAATTAGGTGTCTTTAATGTCAGGCAGTAGGTGTCACTATTACTGCCACGCAATGCATTACTCTTTTGAATATACATTTCACGTTGAGGAAGCGCATGATGTTTCTGGTGCGTATAACGTGCTTACGGAAGTGAATCTATTTAGCCGACTGCCATCTCGCCATCCCTATAGGGATTTTTTAGCTCTTCAACTAAAAATATCGAGGTATCCCTTTGTGGTCCATATCACCCAGCCCTACAAAGTAATGTACATTTTCATAAGAATTAATTGGATATTAAGCTTGGGTATCATGGAGGACCAATATAAATGTTGGACTGTCACATAAAGTTATTTCAGCCTGTACCTGGACTTGACTGAAGAGAAATGTGACGTGGTGACCTACACCTGATCCTTTGATATGACGCTGCCTATATGTGACCCGCTCCATCATAAACCGGATTAACTCACAAGGTACGGTGTTTTGAGTAAGAGCCAAAGTAAGTTGAAAATGGCGTACCTGGACAAAAATGCGATATCACCAAAAGTACGTCTTGCAAAGCATAATCAACATGACCAAGTTCAAATATCCATAAACACAACCTATCCATGCTAAAATGCTTGTTTAAGAACGGGTTCCGTGTACAAGTTATTGTAAAACAATGGAAATATCCACTTATGCTGCCAATTTTTAAACAACTTTTGTGGTTGCTCAGGGTATTTCCTTATTCTCCATATTCACTACCAGAATCCTCTCCCTACTTACAGAATCCCAG
>JAQMYF010000009.1:19196923-19212497 GCA_030014195.1 Neosilurus mollespiculum | reverse complement strand
GATAATGACTGATGATGGATGATTATGATATTGATTGATGATGATGATTAATGTTGATAATGATGAAGTGATAATGATTGACGATGGATGACTATGATATTGATTGATGATGATGATTAATGATGATGATGGATAATGATGATTAATGTTGATAATGACGAGGAGTGATAATGACTGACGATGGATGATTATGATATTGATTGATGATGATTAATGTTGATAATGATGAAGTGATAATGATTGACGATGGATGACTATGATATTGATTGATGATGATGATTAATGATGATGATGGATAATGATGATTAATGTTGATAATGACGAGGAGTGATAATGACTGACGATGGATGACTATGATATTGATTGATGATTAATGATGATGAGGAGTGATAATGACTGATGGATGATTATGAAATTGATTGATGATGATGAATGTTGATAATGATGAGGAGTGATAACTGATGATGATTATGATATTGATTGATGATGATGAATGTTGATAATGATGAGGAGTGATAATGACTGATGATGGATGATATTGATGATGATAATTAATGATTAATGTTGATAATGATGAGGAGTGATAACTGATGATGATTATGATATTGATTGATGATGATTAATGTTGATAATGATGAGGAGTGATGATGACTGATGATGATTATGATATTGATTGATGATGATGATGATGAATGTTGATAACGATGAGAGTGATAATGACTGATGATGGATGATTATGGTATTGATTGATGATAATAATGATGATTAATGTTGATGATGATGATGATGATGATGATGAGGACTGATGATAATGATGACTGGTGAGTGTTGATGACAGATGATAAGTAATGATACTGATTGATGATGGATGATTAATGTCGATGATGGTGGTGATTGATGATAATAATAATTAATGATTATAATGATTGATAAATGTTGATAATGAGGACTGATTATTAATGATTATAATGATTGATGACGATGATGGATGATTATGATAATGATTAATGTTGATAATGATGACTGATGATTAATAATGATAATGTTGATGATAATGGTGATTGATGATAATGATTATAATGATTGATAAACGTTGATAATGAGGACTGAATATTAATGATTATAATGATTGATGACGATTATGGTGATTAATGATTGATGATAAAAGAATAATTGAAGAAGATGATGATGATAAAAGATAATGATTGAAGATGATTGATAAAGACAGATATGCAGTAGTGGCCTTTTATTTTTATACAGACACAGCAGTGATGACAAACACAGTCAATAATTTCATACCCACATAAATCATCTTTCTAAAAGATTTACTGGTTACAATCTGCAAATATTTGAGCAATAAAAACAAAACCACAGTTGAATAATCCAGTCAGTACCCTACAGCAGGCAGTGGTTCAAAACAGCCAAATCATTAAACTCTTCCATCACAACATTATCTCTCTAAACGCCTTAATCTCCATACGAACCACTCAGCACGGGTATAATGTTGATTTTTCTACCACATCATGACTGGAACAGCACCACGACCCGAACGCTGACTTCATGTAGCCGATTAGCTTGTTGCTAAGCGGGATTTTTAGCTTTGTTTACCGTTATTTTCGTCACCAGATGAACTCACAGCTCGCGAGCTCACCGACTTCTTGTTACTAGAACATAAACAAAAATAAATAAACTCACCTTTTATCCTGGCCTTCATCCTCTATCTCTTTTATTTTATTCATTACAAAATCCCGAAAAATCTGCTCAATGTTTGTTGCCATTTCCCTCAGCGCTGGAGGACTCCCCTCACTGATATCCCATAATGCTCCTGCTGAGACAGAAGCGCGAGCACACCTCACTTCCTGCTTCCGCTCCCCTCACTGCATGCTATTAGTACTGCAGTAATAGTGTCCTAATTCTGTATGTATGTGTTTTAGAGTAACCAAAATTCACCAGGATGACCTATTAAATCATATGAGAAGGTCTGACCATTGTTAAAGTGTGACGTCACGTGGGCAAGATAGTTAAAAAGGTCATATGGTCATAGATCATGACCCCTGCATGTGATGCTGGACATTGTGACAGTGTTTTTGTGACAGCTGACCTATACTGTGATGTCATATCACTGTCATCTCACTCACTCATGTGCTGATTCTTTCTGTATTAGGCTCGCAGGGAGGCTCGGCCAACAACGGGCGAAGACGGGGCGACCCTGCCTTCGCCCAGAGTCGGGTGAGATAGGCCTCCCTGCAACCCTAGTTGAATTAATCAGATCGTCGAATGAGTGAGTGAGAGAGCGATCTAACAAACTAAACACAACTGCTTGTGGTTTTATTCAAGTGCATCGCCTTTATGTGCGCATGCACTGCATTAAAGAAGGCGACATGTATGATGAGGCTCAAATCAAAATGAATCTGCAGTCTTCGTGATAGGGCGGCACGGTGGCGCAGTGGTTAGCACGATCGCCTCACAGCAAGAAGGTCCCGAGTTCGCATGTTCTCCTCACATATGCGTGGGTTTACTCCAGGTATTCTGGTTTCCTCCCACAAATGTCCTAAAACGTGCACCGTAGGCTGACTGACGGTTCCAAATTGTCCCTAGGTGTGAGTGAGTATGAGTGTGAATGGTTGACTGTGTGTTGGCCCTGCACTGGCTTGGCGAGCTGTTCAGGGTGTACCCCGCCTTCGACCAGAGTCGGCTGAGACGATGGGCGCCAGCCTTTTTCACAGGAATGTTTAAGGCTTTTCATGCATGTGTCTGTACATTTATTACTTGGGTCATTCTCTGAAATTAAGTCAAAATGAATGAGTCAAATATTGGACCTAATATTTTCCATATACTATGAAGAATTAAATCCCCACCCAAAACATACTACATGGACACATACAACATTTTGTTCCTTATGTTTCATGCCATGCTATCGCCGAAGTATCAGCTTAAAGTGGTAATAGTACAGTAGGGCTTGCACTAAAGATCTTACATTAAAATTCATATCCAAAGTAGAAATTCCTGATTTTTTATTACTTTGTGGACTGAAAATCGCACATCAATTTACAGGTCCGCATGTAACCAGTGGTGTCCACGCCAGTTACATACAGAACCGACCCATTTCTCCTGTGAGGGCTGAGGTTCCATGATTTCCTCCTTTATTTCACACTTAGCTGAGCACTAATGAATTTATTCACCAGAAACAAAAGGGATGAATTTCATGTCTATACGTGAATGAATTTGAAGATGAATTTGGTGCCCATACGGATTTATTCCTGTTCGTTACTAATAAAAGTGCAGTTATGTGCATGAAGTCGTTCTCTCACTGTCTTTATAAGGACGGTTCATGAATTTATGGACAATATCGAGGAAAATAAGCAGGACTTAATTGAAATTTGGGGATTGTAAATGTCACACTTTATGGTACCAGTTTCAGAGAATGATCCAGTGACATTACAGCAAGACAAATTATGACACATCGCACAAGTATCCACATGGTAGAATGTTACAGAACACTGAAAATACCAGAGTAGCAGATTCCACAACATTAGCCATAATCCCTTGAGTAGAAAAAAATATTAATTGCTCAAATGGATTTAACGGCCCAGTATAACAACTTATGAAGATCTGACAACATTTCTTCAGGACATAAACAAACTACCCTTCCACTGCTCTGGTTGCCCCTTTATCTTGTTCGTGCAGTAAGGAAGTACTTTTGTCCCATAAATGCAGGTAATATACCACATATGCCTATGTGTGTCTACAACTGAATACAACACAGCTTTCCTGTTTCCCCTCTAAGATTCTCTGAGAAACTTAAACTTCTATATAGTATTTGACAGAAGTACTGTGCTAGTATAATGTTACATCATTTATCAAAGCAAAATTTTTTTTGTTGTGTAACATCACATCTGGGCGGCACAGTGGCGTAGTGGTTAGCACATCCGCCTCACATGAAGAAGGTGGTAGTAGGTGCAGTGTTGTGTTAGTGATTAAGGCTCTGGATTCAGGGCCACCATTAGGCGAACCAGCCAGCTGCCTAAGGCGCAGGCTAAAGGGGGCACAGGCGCACAGAATGGCATAAATATGAAGATACACTTCTTTTTGCAAGAAGTTGTTTGGAAGTACACCTATATGCGACGGAAAATTAAAACCTACTCACACTAAGCAAACCAAATGCATTCCAACGTACATGACATAAACTGTGGGGTCATGTGGGAGATAGGATCTCACCAAGGGTGTCACAATGCCTTGCGCCAGCCCTGTCTGGATTAATGATCTGAAGGTCAAGCCCCAGTATCACCAAGCTGCAAGTGTTGAGCATTTGAGCAAGGCCTTTATGCATCAGTTACTTAGTTACATGAAAAAAAGGGCATCTGCCAAATGCTGTAAATGTAAGGTCGTGGATTCGAGTCCCAGGCTCAAGAGCTTCTGTGCGGAGTCTGCATGGTCTCCAGGTACTCTGGCTTTCTCCCACAGGCCACAGACATGCACTTTTGGCTGTTCTAAATTGTTCCTAGGTGTGAGTGTGAATCTACGGACGTTTTATTGATCTACTTGCTATTATCTTGTGGTTAATATATTCAATAAATCACAGAACAGGTTAAAAGCCATTCTTACATTGAATCCTACATTCACCCTGCGGAGGGCTGATTCTCTCTGATCTCGGAAGCTAAACAGGCTTGGACCTGGTTAGTACTTGGATAGGAATACCAGGTGCAACGGAGGGTTGAGGAAAAGATTTGGGAACCTACCCTGTTAAAAATGGGCCAGTAAAACTCTTAAATTTACTAAAAGAATTAAACGTACCATCTTCTCTCTGGTTCATGAAGCTGCAATGCTGTGTATGGAAATTAAAATGGGTTTTCCTAGTTCCAAGACACTATATAACATTTCAGGAGGCCAACATAAAAGAACCCCAGACAAACACATCATTTGAAATGCTTAATGTTATTTATTGGGGTTAAAATATATGAACCGATTGTGAATTGCTTTTAGAAGTTAGACGAGCCAGCGTATGATCTCTTGAGATGACAGAAGGATTTGTTCCTCAGATTTTCACAGAATACAAACAAATGGATGTTCTTTTCTGGCCAGAGTCTCCTGCTGTCCACAATCATTCATCTGGTGTGCTAAACAGAAGGAAATTATTAGTATTAGAGTTAATAGTCAGAAGAGGAGAAGGATTCATAGTCTTAATAGGCTAGTGATGGTGATGGTAAACACTACATATTTATATATACTGTATGTAATTAAGTATGATAGGAAAGTAAATTGATTTTTTTTTAAATACCCAAGCAAACAAGCATATTAATTCACCCATTCATTCATTTTCTAAGTCGCTTAATCCTAATTAGGGTCATGGGGAGGCTGGTGGGATACACCCTGAACAAGGTTCCCAGACCATTGCAGAGCCGACACACATACAACCATTCACACTCACATTCACACCTGGGGTGATTTGGAACAGAAAATTAGCTTACTGTGCATGTTCTTGGGCTGTGGGAGGAGACCGGAGTACCCGGAGGAAACCCACGTAGGCACAGGGAGAACATGCAAACTCCGACAAGCATATTAAGTCCATAAAAAAAATAAATCATGCATTGTTGATTTTGGCAGCCTTTATTTAATCTCTTCTTATCCTAGATAACCATTCCCATTTTCTATTAGAGCTTTAGTTCAAAGTTGAACACTGATAAGATAGGAGCTGTTAAAATCACCTGGCACATGTGCTGTTTATTCTGTGTCCTAGTTATTATCTTTTACACTGTACTTGAAAGGTCCAATAAATGTTTCATAACAGATAAGATATATACAGTATTTGACTTCAATAAGCACCAGCACGGCAAGTGGAAGGACCTGAGGGATGCATATTGAATGCTTAACTGCTTGATACATCATTGAACATAATCTTGTTAGTTAAGGAACAACTATTTGACAGATTATTGTTGAAATCCCCTTCCGCAACACTAGTAGGGTTAATCAGTTCAGCGAATGAGTGGGTAAGAGTAAATGTACGTCATAAATTCTGTCGTAAAAAATTAAGCCAATGCGATAAGCACCGCCTCCAATTAATCACTCACTCGCTCATTTGCCAAACTGCGTACTCCAAATATGGTCACAGGGGGACTGGAGCCTATCTTAGCCGACACTGGGTGAAGGCGGGATACACTACCAGCCAGACCATGACAGAGAATTTGTCAACTGCTTCCAATTAATATTGATGTATTTCAAAGTGAGAAGAAACAGGCAGATTGTGGCACTGGACTTAATATTAACTCTTGCTCAAGCTGCTGTCATGCAGACAATTCTCATGCAATTGTTATACAAGTCTGTAGTATATCAAAGGATATACGAACTCACACACACACACACACACACACACACACAAAAAAAAATAGTTTTTTTCAAAAAAACCCTCAAGCAATAAAATTTTTTTTTCAGAAGAACACTAACTATCTGTCGTTGACCAAATGCTACTGGATCTTGTTGAAGAATACCAATCAAATGCCTATGCAACATATGTGCTGTATTACTGGAAATAGCTGCACATCTGTAGCAGTAAATGCTATTATTTCACATGTACCTAAAGATAACTGGCCAATCACAGCCATCCGTGACAGGGAGTCCATGGGAGCTAATTGGTTGAGCTCTCAGGGGAGGGAGGGATGGCATATGTTCACTTCCCTGTCACTCACAGCGATCACCAGCCAATAATAAGCGTCTGTGAACTGATTTGTACGAGGGGGCGGGTAGCTGTTTCCCTCAGAGTGTCTTAAGTCGCCCCCAAATACACATGCGGGTGGCAGCATTGCATGTCACAGAGGGGCACGTGCATGCTTATGCCCCTCCCTGGTTGGCAGTGGTCGTGCGAAAGGGATGGCAGTAGTTAATGGGTGGGAATTGGATATGACAAAAATTAAGGAGAAAATGGGGGTTTTAGGGTTAGGGTTAGGGTTAGGCTTAGGGTTAGGGTTAGGGGGGAGGCCAAGATAACCGGCCAATAATAAAACTGACTACATTTTTATAGCATACATTTGTAGTACACAGAGTACATTTATTTATTACTGTAAATACGTTTTTGGTTAGTAACTCAATAACGTATGGTATCACATAGGACGGTATCACATATCAAACTGTAATCACCATCAAATACCATTTTTCCTTATACTCACTTTACTTCACATAAGGCTTCATGATTCCTGTGTCAATGACATTGGCATATCTGTATTCCATATGATGCTTGTACTCCTCCAATGGGGAAGAATTATCCACTAGACAAAATAATAGATCAGTTAAATACCGGAAACAATCAATTTTATTGTTGCATGAACTGCAATTCTCTGCTCACCTTCATTGCTTACTTGGAAAACAAGTGGCTCCACGCGGTGCTGTCTTTGAGATTGTGAATATTCGATGCCACGTTTGTACTCTGGATACACTGGTGATGATGAGGAAGCAGGACATTCAATTAGTTTGCAGTACACAATAATATGGACATGTCCAAGTCAAATCATTTGCCATTAAGTACCCTCATTGCTCGCCATGTCCTGTACAGTGTGCTGGGTTTTATCATTGCCAACGTCAGCCATGTGTTCATTCCTGAGATTCATCAAGGTCCTCAGATTGTGCTCTGTGCCTTGTCTGAACTGTTCTACAGACAACAAATAATAGTACCAAATCTAAATGCAAGGTATGAATAATTAGATCAATTTATCAGTTTGTTATTCTTAATGAACACACACAAATTCTGTGCCATTTTCTCCATTTAAATATTTACATAGTGTGCCACTGTCCTGTTCAATTGGCTGACATGTTCTGTTACAATGTCTGTGTTTGTGTTTAGTAGAAATTGACTAGAAAGGTGTCTGATTTCTTTATTCAGTGTGTACTTGTGCAACACTAGATGATTAGTAGACGCTAATTTCGCAGACAATTTGGTCCACCTGACAAATTGCATAAAGCATCCCAAAGACCAAAATTAAAAAAAAAAATCATCATGTAACCCCTGCACATGCCATCAAAATGAGTAACAAGTGCCTGTCTTGTACTGGAAAGCTTTGGTACCTGGCAGTTCTGTGAAATTCACTATCCTAAAATCATGATCATGTGACCATAATCTGAAAGTAGTGTCTGCTACTCTGTTCTGGTCAAATATTTTCATGTAGAGTTTTGACTACTAAATTCAGGTTGGAAAAATCCATTTACATAATTGTTTAGGGCTAGATGAATCCTTCAGTGTAGGATCCCCTCCACTGTGGAGCAGATCCGGATCGTGATCTGGGTCCGGGAATTTATTAAATGATTTTTAACAATTTATCGAAGGATTTCTTCCTGTTAGCATGATAACACAAAAACTACTGATCTGATTTTCATCAACTTTGGTGGAGAGGAGGAGCTTGGGCCTGAAAAGAACCCATTCAATTTTGGAGGTGATCTGTGCATGGCATCATGTTGAAACAAACAAACAAATCACTGTAGAACGCTTAGCACAAAAATAAATGGCCACTTTTAAACCATAGTAAAGTATGTGTGATACTCTGTTTAAACCCTTACCTGGTACTGCTCTCCTCTGCATCTCTGAAAGCTCGGGTAATGGCTGCCCTCTTCTAACATCCACCAGAGTTACACGAGAGTTCTGAGTGCCCTGTCTGAACTCAGGATTAGATGCAGGATTGTAGACTGTGGGGGAAAAGGAGGTTTTTAGCATAATCGCTCTTACGTACACAAGTAACAAGTTTATGTGGCTGTCATACACATGTCCATACTGCATATCATGTGATACATACAGCCTGAAATTCTTCTTTCCATCTCACTGACATGTTCCTTCACTAATCCGGTGTTTGGGTCCACAAGAATGCGTCTGGAAGGTTCTGTTCCTTGTCTGCGAAACTCAGGTGGAACAGCTTTGTGGGTGGTTTCTTGGTTGGTATCTTTGGTGTTCTCCATACTCTTCATCATATGGGCCATCCTGAGTTCCGTCAGGGTTGCTTCATTGTATTCTGTGCCTTGCCTGAACTCAGGCACTGTGGGGAAAAAATAGCAGAAAAAACCCTATTCGAGGGATCCCTACTGTATCATAGATATATTATATGTATACACAAATGAGAGATTCACTGTCAAACTGAAGTGGATATATGAGGTAAGCATAAGTGGTATAATAAATATAATCAGATGAATGGAAGTGTAACTCTCTCTCTTTTTTTTTTAACTCAACACTTACATGGTGATGCTCTTCTCTGCATCTCTGAAAGTTCGGGCAACTGCTTCCCCGTTCTGACATCCACCAGAGTTACACGAGAGTTCTGAGTGCCCTGTCTGAACCCAGGATTGAAGGCAGGTTTGTAGACTGTGGAGGAAAATGGTATACATTAATTATATATAATTAGAATTCTATTAACACTATATTAAACGGAAAAAGATATAGGTTACAAGGCACATACAACCTTCAGCCCTCCTGTCCATCTCACTGATGTATTCCTTTAGCAAGCCGGTGTTCAGGTCGACCAGAAAGCGCCTAGATGGTTCAGTGCCTTGTCTCTTTTCCTCAATGGAAGCAACTTTCTGGTTCATATTCTCTTGCGTCATTACTGCATGGACTGGATCGAGAACAACTTCCCACTGAGGTTCAGCTAAAATGGTAAAATAAAAGCTTTTCTCAATTCTGGAGAGCAAATCTGTTTCTATTTACTACTGTAAGAGATTTATACTCACTGTACCAGACTGGGGTGAATTAGGCTTAATGTAAGCCAGTACACACTTCAAATGTGAGCAGAAATAATGTTCTGTCATTTCTCACTTGCGCACTCACTCACTCATTTGCCAAACCATTTAATTCTGTTAGGGTCACGGGGATCATACCTCAGCCAAAGTGAAGGTTGGGGTACACCATGACCATCGCAGGGCAACATGCACACACACACACACACAACCTGTCAAAGTCTCAACCACACCTAGGGGCAATTTGGAACAGCCAATCAGCCTAACGTGCATGTCTTTGGATTGTGGACAATAACGCTTGGGTCTGGGACTTAAATATAGGACCTTCTTGCTGGGAGGCAGATGTGCTAACCACTATGCCACCATGCCACCTTATGTCATTTCCTGTTGACATTTAGTACACTTAGAGACTTACTTTCCTGTCTGTGTTGTTTAGCAGGTCCAGAATTCCCAATGTGTCCTTGCTCATCATGTACCAGTTGTGGTGCTCCAATGATCCGACGAGCATTGTGTTTCAAGGGTCTAGCATTAAAGCCTACATAGACACAGAAAGTATTATTTGACAGTCTTTAGACCAATATCATTTATTTTGAAGTTGTTATGAAGAAACCTGAAATATTCTACTTGGAGGAGTAGAAGACCCCACTTTAAGTAAAGTCCAAATCTAGAACTGTTATTCGTCAAATGTTTTTGCTAACAGAGCGACTCATTTTTCTTTACATTCTACAGTTACTCCCGAAAAAAAAAAATAGGTAAGTGAATAAATAATAATTTTCTTTTATTTTTACAAACGTGGGTGCCTTGACTAGAACCCCCATCCAGATTGTACTACTGCCTTGCACCCAATGTTTCTGCAACAGGCTCCAGGTCATCTATTCCCTCAATTATTTGTCCGTCTCTCTGGAACGGGTACATGAAATGCACAATGTTCTAGTCCTTGAAAATATTAAACCGTGTATAGTACTGCTGTTATCAGTTTAAATTCTTTATTAATTTCTCTTTTTCTATAACATTTAAAATTTTATCATTCGTTCACTCATTTGTTTATTCATTCCTTTCCCAAACCAATTAATCCTGTTAGGGTCAGGGGCTGAAGCCTATCTCAGCCGACTCTGGGTGAAGGCGGGGTACAGCCTGGAGAGCTCACCAATCAATATTCAAAGTCAAATATTACAATATAAATTATATAAGCACCACAGCACATACTACTAATATATACTTTTAAAATTATTTTATTTCATAATATGTGTATTTGTCATATATTTTATATTAGTTATTATATGAATAAGAAATATACTCTATCATTGATTAATAAATATTTCCCTTTGCAGAGACTGTAAAAATATCTAAAAACAGGTTAGTCAGTGCAAAATAATATAAATATAGCATTCATCTAATATAAACATACAGTACATATATAAAATTTTTAAATAGCTTTGACAGAAATCTCAGTATAACTGAAACCACATACCAGCCACAGCACAGAGCAGCAACACTAATTTTAGCATGTCTCTAGTAGGGCAATAGTCAGGTTTCATGCAGCATGCACAGTTAGCACACTGAACCTGTTGATATGCACGGGTTTAAATATTGGGTTGTTATTCCCTGGCCTAGATATCATTAATAATACAGGAGGTCTATAGTTGTAGACTTTGAACCTAAAGTTGGTATCAGCGAATACCGGCATAATTTATGGCTTTTCTAATCACAATAACCGTATATGTTTGACCCACTGCTGATATCATTTGAGCAGAATAACCGTCAATTATTAAAAGTGTCAGCACAGCAGTTACAGGCAAAGAACACACCTAGATCTGCCAGACTATCCACTATAAATAATTATTTTACCAGAATGCATAGCTAATTTATGAATTTATGACTGACAGGTACATAGCATTGGTATTTGCCCCCTTGCACTTTTTAATATTTTTACAAGCTACAACTGAAATGGACGTAATGGTGATAATGTAGTAGTGCAACTCTGGTGAGGATACTGAAAGTTACCGAAGGTGAATCCTTTTTTTTTTTTAACATTGACAGCTGAATTACTAACCAGAGTGACTACAACACATATTAAATGTGTTTTTTGAGGCAGAGTCTAAGAAGAAGAGTAATTAAATTGTGACAGGTCGTTTGGTATTTGATTCTGGAAATATCGGTCTTTGCATGAATTGTTTCACATGAAATGATTTGCTAGTTCCTTGGTGTCCACATCTCTGAGGATCTGGTCTGGTACCATAATACTTTAATTCTAGTTAAAAAGAACCAACATCATGTTTTGTCCTTCAGCAGACTGAAGAAAGTTCATATGTCTCCCCAGTTGTTAAGACGTTTTCATCGCAGCACCACTGAGAGCACCCTGACCAACATCCGTCCATCCCAGAGGAAAGAAGAGGATGAAGACCTTCACACCACAAACTGCAGACTTTGGGCCAGCTACTTTCCGTTAACCTGTTGAAGTAGTTTTGCTTGTAATCTTCCTGCAATTCTATTTGATACTTAATGTTCTGGATTACAATAAATGTGTATAATACAAAATATGGTTGATACGTTCTCTATATAACCAAGTAAAATAATAATAATAATAAAAAAACCTCACGATCACTGAGAGGGTTGAAAGATCTTCCCCCCTAAAAATACTGGTAAACTCAGGTGTAACTAATCTCATTTTTCATTGTGCACCAAGCTAACTGGGTTCCGCTTGTTGATCAGCATTCCCAAAGCATTCCATGGCTTGGAAGTGTAACTAAAAGCAAACAATCAAATATGGGTGAGAAGGCACTGTCAAAAGATCTCAAGGATACACACAAGTTAGGTGATTGATACAAAAATATTCAAAGGCTTTAACAATCCCAAGAAGTGTAGTAAAGTTCACAATCAAGAAGCGGAAAGTGTTTGGTACTATTTTCAATTCAATTCAATTCAATTCAATTTTATTTGCATAGTGCTTTTTACAATTGACATTGTCACAAAGCAGCTTTACATAGTAAAAGTAGTTTAAGTAGAAATCTAAAAATGTTCTACAACCCCCTACACAACCCCCTACACATCCCTAATGAGCAAGCCCGCGGCGACAGTGGCAAGGGAAAACTCCTTCAGTCGACCACCAGGACAGACCACAGGACTCACAGAACAGAAGGATCAGGAGGATCAGGATCACCGGCGTCCAAGTAGCATGTGTACCTCAGCAAAGGGGGGGACGGGGTATTTTGACCCTTCACAGATCAGGCTGTCCCTCCAAACTGAATGGAAGAGCAAGGAAGTAGCTGGTCAGAGAGGCTATTAAGAGGCTTATTGAATCTGGCCTGGCTCATTCATGCTAATTAATTATTTTTACAAATATGAGGGATTTACGAATACTAATACTAACATGCATGAGGCCAAGTGACACTACCCATGTGGTATCTGACCATTACTTTAAAGACACAAGTAACTTTATGGAAATACACTTCCACAAAAGTTTGAACACCTCCTATTTCAGCTAGAATGAGTAGGTGTGTCCAGATGTTTGACTGGTGCTGTATGTTATAGCAGCTGTTATTACCAGGCTCAGTTTTTTCCTTCTCCAGAAGTTATGCTGTAATCCACTATACCCATAACTCTGAAACTTGGGGCAGAGTTGGCTCAGTGGATCACTAATCTGAAGGTTGGCAGTTCAAGCCCCAGTACCACCAAGCTGCCACTGTTGGGTCCTTGAGCAAGGCCCTTAACCCTCAATTGCTCAGTTGTGTAAAATAAATAAATAAATAAATAAATAAATAAAAAAATAAATAAAAAAAAAAGATTGATGTAAGTCACTCGGGATAAGGGTGTCTGCCAAATGCTGTAAATGAAATGAAATGAAAAACATGGACGTGCAATGGGACGGTCTTCCAACTTGGAATTTGGGAAATCAGGAACTTGGGCAACATCCAACTTCATCACAATCATCCTTATCTTCTTCCGCTTGGTCCGGGGTCGGGTCGCAGGCGCAGCAGCCTAAGCAGAGAGGTCAAGGCGTCCCTCTTCCCAACCACTTCCTCCAGCTCTTCAGCTGCACTGGGAACACCGCGGTGACCCCCGGAAGAGCTGGAGGAACATCCAACTTGTCAGATGTTATTCCACTGAATTGAACTCATATGCATTAAGTACTACATGTATAGATATAAAACAATACTTTTATTAAATATATGTGTTCATAAAATTAAAAATAACTGAAATAAGGCGTTCAGTGATTTCAAGGGCGAGTTCTGGTACTGAAACGACCCTCAAAAGGGTCACCTGGACACCCAGGTAACAGTAATGTGTCTGATAAATGTATCACTGCCATCGTGTGGTTACAAAGTATCCGTTCATGTGACGCCGGAGTCAAGGGCGGAGTCAAATGCGTTGATTGACGGAAGCTCGGACCAATCAGCACGGGCTGAGCGTTCTAAGCCTTTCAACGACAACCAACCGACTCGACTGTGTTGGATAACACGGAAGAAAAATAAAGGAGAGGGAGATGAGTTGTGAAAACTGAGCATTTGGTATGTTTTGAATTTAGCGCCTATTACTAGTTACTGTAATAACAATACACCAGTTTATTTACAAACGTGGCCTGCATTCTTAAAAGTATTAAACCCCCTGAAGGTACTGGGGAAGAACATGTAAAGGTAGAAACAGTGTTATTCAGAGCAATGTACTAATTTAGGATGTCAACAGATCACATTACTGTGCTATATATATATATATATATATATATATATATGTGTGTGTGTGTGTGTGTGTGTGTGTGTGTGTGTGTGTGTGTGTGTGTGTGTCAAGTAGGGGAAGTATATTTTCGTCCTAAATCATAAAATTCGCCAATTACTGCATTATGTTATTAAATTCTGTATAGTGAGTTACCTATTTCCGGTGGTCTAAAAGCTATTCTTTCTTTTAAAGTCAGGAAGATTCGACCGACAAAATATGCTTAACACAAGGAAGATGTAGATTTCTCACTCTTAAATGATGCATAACACGTTAAACATTTGCCTAAATTTACCGGTTTAATCAAGTGTTTTGATATGAGAAGTCACTGTCTGCTGCTGTGTTTATTACCCTATTTCCGTTGCAAAGGTAAAACTACCCTAATTAAAAGCCACTGATGTGGTTCCTGCTTGGTTGGAATGAAAGTCTGCACCCATACCAGCCCTTTGTGGATAAGGGGGTGAACACACGAGAGGTGCAATAGAAAAGCGACTGACGCGAATAGATTTTTTGCGAATATTGAAATTTGCGTCAAGATGTCTTGAGACTCCACATGCAAGCGCATATTTTTTTGTCACTTGAACACTTATATATATATCTATATATATATAAAAAATGCGAAAGTCGCATGACAGTTTGTGAGTAATTTGCAATTGATTTGTGGATGTTTGGCAGTTAAAAAAGCGAATCTCCTGTCATCCCGCTTAATCCTAATTAGGGTCGCGGGGAGGCTGGCGCCCATCTCAGCCGACTCTTGGGGAGGGCAGGGTACACCCTGGACAGCTCGCCAGGCCATCGCAGGGCCACCTGTCATAAATCAGTCGCATTTTGTTCGCTTTTTGTTATCTAACCATTCACTTTTTTATTCGTGTGTTATTAGCATGAATAAAATGTGAATAAAATACAAATGATGACAAAATACACAGAATATGGTGGATGGCATCAAGTCTCAAACTTTTGCAAACTTATTCACTCACTCACTCACTCACTTACTCATTTGCTCACTTACTCATTCTTTCACTCACTCACTCACTCACTCGTTCACCTACTCACTCATTTACTCACTCACTTACTCGTTACTTACTCACTCGCTCACTCACTCATTTACTTACTCATTCACTCACTTACTCGTTACTCACTCACTCATTCACTCGCTCAT
>JAQMYF010000009.1:19177794-19190960 GCA_030014195.1 Neosilurus mollespiculum | reverse complement strand
GTTGAGAGGAGCCAGTTGAGGTGGCTCGGGCATCTGATTAGAATGCCTCCCGAATGCCTCCCTGGTGTGGTGTTTCGAGCATGTCCAATCGGGAAGAGACCCTGGGGCTGACTCCGAACACGCTACGACTACGTCTCTCGGCTGGTCTGGGAACGCCTTGGCGTCCCCCCGGAAGAGCTGGAGGAAATGACTGGGGAGAGGGACGTCTGGACCTCACTGCTTAGGCTGCTGGCCCCGCGACCCGACCCCGGAAGAAGGGAAAAAAGATGAATGAATGAACAATATATCCATGCTAAACTACTTGTTTAAGAAAGGGTTCCGTGTCCAAGTTGTTGTAAAACAATACAAATATCCACTTATGTTGCCGATTTTCAAACGGCTTTTGTGGTTGCTCAGGGTATTTCCTTATTCTCTGTATTCACTACCAGAACACTCTCCCTACTTATACAGAATCCCAGAAGGATTCCCCCAATCATATAATGCTAAACCAATGAGAAGCCTTAAAACAGACATGACTCGGCGTAAATAGAACTTGTCTTTTGCTAGGAAGACGCTAGTACGATGGTGCTGATTGGTGGAGAGCTGGATTAAAAAGTAGCATTTCCTGATTAGTGACATACAAAGTAACGTAACTCAGTTGATTTCCATGTTATAATCATGTTTTATACTTTATTTGAAGCAGATTCAGTTCTCTTTACAAATATATCAGTATCACAGTATGTCATATTTCCTACTTAATCCCTGTTATACTGGAGCGGGTCACAAATATCTGTATAAATAGTTCACACCTTCACTGTAATTTTCTACTCCTGCAAATTGGGAAACTACCGAGCTACCTAAAATAAAAAGAAAATACAGCACTGCTAGTATGCTGATCAGAAAAGAAAAGCAAAGACCACAGTATGACACTGATGACCCACAGGACAGCTTAGCTGGCACAGTAATACTCTGCAATGCTGCTTCCACATACAATCTTACAATCTAGAAGAAACCCTCACCTCAAGCATGTGCTGAATCGTGGTGCTGTAAAGTTTACTGTTTAGAATTTGTGAACAAAAAAAAAAATATATATATATATATTTCTGCATAAATATGACCAAAAAAGCACTAAAGTTACACTTGGTCATTTATTTATTGAGGAAAAAAAATTATTACATATTTGTGAGTGTCAAGAGTATGTGGGCCTTACCTTTCACACCCCCTTGTGTTTCAGTAAATAATCTGAACATTTCCAGTAACATAACAGACACATAGCCTGTAATAAATGTTGGTTGAATCGAAGAAGTACATTTACGGATTTTATTCCAAAATAACAACAACAGTGTTTCTGTTAAAATGCTGTAGTGTCCGTAACCACGTCAGATTCATATTTCGTTATCTTAAAAAGTATGCATCTCAGCATAGTATACTTTTTCTGTATGATGTGTTATCGTGTGAAATCTGAATAAGCCAAATTTCATTTGTATGACACTTAAGACCCCTGAAAAACTTGAAATAGCAAAAATTACTTTAAATTAAATGATTAAACAAATTGTGTTTCTCTTCATCTCAATAATACTGTGTGATTCTCTACAGTTGATTAAAGGTTGGATGATGCAATGTTTTTCATTAGGCTGGAGATTCAAACCATTATGAATATTATGGAAAAACAGTATCCTACGATCGATTACATTTTTCACGTAATTGAGACACTTTTCAGCACCTATACTGTGTTTTAGGAGTTTTAGGACACTGTGTTAGAGGATTGGCTTTCTCTTGTAACCTTTGCACCCTGCCATGCACATTATTGTTGTTCATTGTTGTGCTGATGGTGGAATCATGAACATTGACACTAGCCTGTGGAAAGAGGCCCTTTGTTAGTTAAAAGTTAGCTAAATGCTGTGGGCTGATAAAGTATAGTAATGTCACTGTAATTCAAATGTGATCAGCTACCCTGGGTTTACACTGGGACACAATGTCCACGATCTCCACGATCTGAGAGAACCGTGATGAGCGTGGGGCGTCGTGGGATCAGATCGTGATGATCTCGAGGGAACTTGATGCATTCATGATGATCTTGAGGGAATTTGATGCATTCATGATGATCTTGAGGGAATTTGGTCGAATCATGATAATCTTGAGGGAACTTGATGCATTCATGATGATCTTGAGGGAATTTGGTCGAATCATGATAATCTTGAGGGAACTTGATGGATTCGTGATGATCTTAAAGGAACTTGATGGATTTGTGATGATTTTGAGGGAACTTGATGGATTTGTAATGATCTTGAGGGAACTTGGTGGATTTGTGATGATCCTGAGAGAACTTGATGGATTTGTGATGATCTTGAGGGAACTTGGTGGATTCGTGATGATCTTGAGGGAACTTGGTGGATTCGTGATGATCTTGAGGGAACTTGGTGGATTCCTGATGATCTTGAGGGAGCTTGGTGGATTTGTGATGATCTTGAGGGAGCTTGGTGGATTTGTGATGATCTTGAGGGAACTTGATGGATTTGTGATGATCTTGAGGGAATTTTAAGGGTTTCGTGATGATCTTGTGGGAACTTGGTGGATTCGTGCAGTAGAGTTTAACAGACCTTAACAGAGCATAATAGACCCTGCTGCTGCCATTGTACTACTATGCTATAATGTTTATAATGTAAACAGCTCCAATGCATGTATTAATATTATTTATTTATTTTAGGTCAAGTCAGAAAAATGATTGATGAAGAAAATTGTGGGGAAGACCATCTAAAAATGACACACATCACGATCCCAGCTGCATACAGCTCAGGAATTACACTTTTTGCTCTGAAGGATTCAGCTGTTTGTCAGAAGCTCTTCAGTGCCCATGAACTGCCTTTGCTGTGACCTCTGGACCTCTTATGCTCTGTATGATCTAGTTGTCAATACTGTAATACCTCTTACCTCTTTTCATACATGACTGTGTCTTGTGGTGTTGGTGTTTCAGATTTTGATGATATTTTGAAACAGAAGATTACACGTGTAACTGTGACTCTACGTCTGAGCGGAAGACACACTGAAAAAAAACACCCTGTCCCCTCATTGGAAAGCCAAGAATAAATTGCAAGCTTTGTTTGACTTGCATGTGAGTTATCATTTATCAGTAATAAACATGTCTGTCATATCTGTTCATTTATAAATAAGGAGTGGAAATGTACTGATTTTGATTTGTTTACATTAAGATTTTAATTGCCATTTCCCATCCAGGGCGGCAGGGTGGCGTAGTAGTTAGCATGTCCTCCTCTCAATAAAAGGTCCTGGGTTTGAGTCCCGGGCTTGGAGAGGGTGTTTCTGTGTGGAGCTTGTGGTGGTTCCCTCGGGGTACTCCGGTTTCCTCCCACAATCCAAAGACATGCACATTAGGCTAATTGACTGTTCCAAATTGCCCCTAGGTCTGAGTGTGAGTGTGAAAGGTTGTGGGGGTGTTGGCCCTGTGATGGACTGGTGAGCTGTTTAGGGTGTGCCTTGCCTTCTCCCAGATTTGACTGAGATAGGCTCAAGCCTCCCCGCATCCCTTGTAGGATTAAGCAGTTTGGCGAATGAATGAATGGAAGGTATTTCATTAACTATTTCTCCCATATCTGATGTTTTATTTTTCACTGAAATTGACTGTTTTAGAGCAATATGATGGCATTCTGTTTTGATCCGTGGCAGCGTTCATGCCCCCATATTAGCTAAAATATTTAAAATATTAGCAAAAATGCGGTGTCACTTAATATGCATTGAGGTGCATTGGACCCCGACATGCGCATATTAAAGAGACTACACTTTACCCTCGATTTCCTGTACCCCGATTTCCCGAACTTTGAATTTCCCATACAAAATCCGGCGCTGGACATTATTTGGTATTGCCGGATAAATGATCGGACAAGTCCAGGAATCGATGATGGAAATCCGCGTCAGTCATGATTTTCAAACTCTCCGCATCCGGCCCGTTCCCCGCTCCCCGTTTAGTGTCTGCAACCTCTGCTAAGTTGTAAAAGTCCGGGACTCTTGCTGAATAATGGCGATTGCTGGACCGATCAGGGTAAATGTCCGGGAAAGGGTAGGGACCCCGGACATTTGAGGTTCCCAGACAGCCTATTCCCCCTAATAATCCGGGAAATCGAGGGTGAAGTGTACTGTATTACATAACCTTCCTACTGACCTCATGTTTATTCTTATGCCCCAAGTAGAGCATAAAGCAACTTAATCTGTTCTGGGAATATAGTCTGAGAACTACAATTTTGACATTATAATTAACTAACCATAGCTAACATGGTAAGTTAGCACAGCCAGTAGCTTCTGGACAGGAGCCAGGACAGGAGGGTACAGTTTACATACATTATGCATGAGTGATCTTCGTCCGTGTGCACCAGTTTCCTCCCACAGTCCAAAGTCATGTGGATTTATTGGCCACTCTTACTTGGCGTAAATGTGAGTGTCTCTTACCTAGCATAAACTGACGTCCATCAGATAGAAACTTCTCTCTCACTTACTCATTTGCCGAACCGCTTAATCCTACTAAGGGAGGCCGGAGCCTATCTCAGCCGACACTGGGCAAAGGCGGGGTACACCCTGAACAGCCCACCAGACCATCGCAGGGCCAACACACACACCTACTGGCAATTTTGAACAGCCAATTAGACAACGCACATGTCTTTAGACTGTAGGACGACAAGAAAAAAACTCCGGGACCCACTAACCACTACACCACCATGCT
The DNA here is from genome assembly GCA_030014195.1 of Neosilurus mollespiculum. Taxonomy (NCBI): domain Eukaryota; kingdom Metazoa; phylum Chordata; class Actinopteri; order Siluriformes; family Plotosidae; genus Neosilurus; species Neosilurus mollespiculum. The sequence continues at coordinate 19,186,252 of JAQMYF010000009.1, read as the reverse complement.
GCCCGGATAGGTACTTTTTGTGAAAGAAAATTGTCGGGTGGTAAAAGTTGCCTTCATTGCGTCTCTAGGCTCTAACAGTATTCGTAAGGATGCACGCCGCTGTCCGTTTCGGACCCGTCATGCGTATGGTAGTTACTGCAGCCATCAGTTTCGTCCTGTGGACCCGTCACACCTGTGTTATTCATCAGTTCCCGTGCGTTTCTTATCAGTAGTAGTGCGCCGTGTGGTCCATGTCCTGCACATCTCCGGTTCCCCCGTTGCATGTCAGGAAGTCATGAGACCGGTCCACCGGACAAGTGAACTGACAAGCACAGGACGAGGAACGCATGAGTTCTGAACAAAACGTGCGCGTGACCAGTGCACAACAACCGTACAGCCAGCGTGCACCTTTGTGACCAAAGTTCGAGTTTCCGCTAAATTGAACGGACTTCGCCGGACAAGGAACGCATTCGCCGAACGGCGGACAAGACGAACAGAGCCATCAGATGAAGGGTGACTGCTGCTGTAGGCCTGCAATAGACTGGAGAACACCTGTTCAGACACCTGTACTCTATAAATCAGCTGGGATTGGTTAGTCGGCGCACTAGTTTTAATTGGACTACATTACCCATAACTGAAAAAAAAATCCCGGAAGTAGAAAAAAAAGGCGGGAGGGTTATTTCTTACAAGACAAAACTTACAGCAGCATTTATATTTACACTTCTAAACACTGTAGACTTAAAGGAAACCATACTTTTTGTTGTATTAGTGCTTATGTTCGGGTTTCTCTTTTGCGATTTCGGTGTGAGGGTCCATTCTACCCAAAATCCCGCCCCTTGCACGATGATTGGCTCACAGCTCATCGTTCTTTACCTGCAGATTGGTGGGTTGTGTGATATGACATGTATATCAACCAATTCAGAAGCAGGGGGCGGATACTGTTATCCGGGAGGTGGGGTTTACAGCTGGGGGGAGAAACAACGTGTTCTTGAGTCTCAAGTCTCTCCTGCTTCACTTGGAGTCACTAAATATTGCTGTCTGCTTTATCTTCACTTGTAATAAGAAGGTGAGTCATGTTTAAGTTTCTGAAATCTTCAGTGTTGTAGTACCTGGTAACTTTAGCTGTGATTAAAGTTTTGATTCAGGGGGTTTCATTCTAACTTTTTAGTGTGCAGTTGTGATGATGATGATGATGATGATGATGTGTGCAGAAAGATCAGATCATTCCCAGAGTTTCCTGAAGTGGGATATATATTCAGACAGATGTGCACTGTAATAGTTCAGCTCATGTATCTTCAACCCCATGATTGATCCAAACCCACTGAATTACACAAACCACGTGGTTTTCTTTGCTCAGTAAGTTCTGCACTGTGTGCATGATTGCGCAACCCTGAGATCCATGTGTGTGGGTTTTTTTTTTTTTTTTTTTTTTAAATAATCTGCTGCTATGGATGTCATAGGTCTAATGAGTGACTGCTTCTGTCTATCTCATCTGAGATTATTTATTTATTTATTTATTTTTAAACATCATTCTAGATACCCGGATGTCTTCTGTTGTAAGAAAGCTTTTAAGAAATCTTCCTAACTTGTTAAATACACTGCCCGGCCAATCCATCAATCCATCAATCAATCAATCGTTTTCATGGAGTGCATTTATCCTTGATCACAGCATGTAATCTCCATGGCACTGTTGCTCCAATTGGTCAGGTTGAGGCTCAGCAACATTAATGTGGCATTGAAACGATCATCTGACTGTACCGATTCAGCAGGTTATCACATCAGTGCACTTTTTCTTCCCTGATTTGATGGCACGGATAACAAAATGGGGACTCAAATAAAAAAAGAGTGGTTCAGGGAGCACGAGGGATCATTTTCACATATGTATCGGTGCCCCAGAGTCCTGACCTTTATAACCCTATTGAAAGGTTTTGCGATGTGCTGGAGAAGACTTTTTGGAGTGGTTCAGTTTTTCCCTCATTAATTCAAGACGTCGGTGAGAAATGAACGCGGCACAGGATGGAAATAAATGTTATGCTGTTTAAGTTTGTTGAAACAGTGCCATGGAGATTGCATCCTGTTATTAAGGCTAAAGGCAGAACAAACAACATATTCGTGTGTGCGACTTTGATTTTTTTTTTTTTTTTTTTGGCCGGGCAATATATAATATACTGATCTGTACCATACACTGAGTTGCCATGTTGTCATGTGGATCTACCTGTAATCTGTACCTGTTCATCCTCCATCAGTGGAAAAGCACTGCTGATGGACTGGGCAGAAAGCAGGCTGATAAAATGAAGGGCTCGGTGCCATAACCTGCTAAACCACAATTTGGTGATTTTGAGAAAAACACAAATAATCTGATTGTCATATTTGTCACATGATTTGAGATTTTAGCTGTAAAGAAGCTGCAACTGCCCCCTTCGGAGGGAATTTCAGCATATGGGAAGAGACCTCTACTGTCAGAATATGATACTACCTCATTTTTCATCATGTATGGACTTAGCAGGTTGCGGCACTGAATCTTATTTTTTGTATTTAAACGCCGGTCAGAGTAGACGGATCAGTAATGATTTAAAAATTAAAATATTCATTCCCTAAGCCGCTTAATCCTAATGAGGGTCGTGGGGAGGCCGGCGCCCATCTCGGCACAGGGTGACAACACAGGGCCAACACACGCAACCATTCATACTCACACTTCGGGGCAATTTGGAACAGCCCGTTAGCCCACTGTGCATGTTTTTGGATTGTGGGGGGACCCACGTCAGTAACAAGTTTAAGATACACCATAAGATGAGGAAACCCCTCACGAAACACACGATCGCATGGGTATTTTTACACTACAGATCAATTTGGCCTGGCTCAAAGGCCAAACGATGCTGATACGGGGGATTGAACGCTGACCTTCGGCTCAGTAACCCATTCTCTTAACCACAAAGCCACCACTGCCCTTCCATGGCACTACCTTGGCGGAAGTCTACACTGTCTGCGTGTGTTTCAGATTTAATTTTTTTTAGCTGTAGAACAGCAGGGAGTATTTTTGCATATGTGCACGGATCTCATCCTCGACTGTAAAGCATTAAATATGTAAAATAAAACAGCAGGTCTTTGAGGGGAGTTCCTGGTATACAGTGGGTTAGTACCTACCAAACGTGGTCTAAGATCATGGGTGCACAACGTACACTGATGCGTCAGGGGATCAAGGGCTAGTACGGCTGGTCTGGTTCCACAGAAGAGCTTCTGTAGCACAAACTGCACATAATGCTACATTACATTTACATACATCAGCTTGGGTAGACGAACGCATGGTATGTAGCTCAGTGCATTTAATGCACAACACTTTTGCGTTATCCATTTCTTTAACGTCACCCACACCCAATTTCTCTCAGTACGCTCCTCAGGGTGAGGATAGATTACTCCTTTTTTCACCCCAAGTAGATGGTAATAACAACAGCGTGTTTTTTATATGCAGAGATGTATGCTAACGTTTACAAACTTTTGGTTTAACTTCCGTTTAAGACAAATTAAAGCTGTGTTTTGTGCTTCATGCAGCTTCGTTGTTATGACCTTTTGTGTCGTGTGTTGATTTAGTGTTTGCACAACGGAAAAGCTCACGGACTCCATTTCATACTTGCGTTCCATAGGTCAATTTTCTGTTCAATTAATTACACCACCTCCATAAGGCTATAGGTCAAATCTAATTGGATGGTGCGCTGTCTTGCTGGCCATGTGGCAGAAATATTTTATAAGAGGACTCAATGAGGACTGATGCAATATATATATATATCTCGAACTGTTGGGTTCGCTGTTGGAGTTTGTTCCTCTCACAGTAAAGCTTTGCTCACTTGGGATGTACGTTTAGATTTCTGTAAAGCTACTTTATAATATCTACTGTTGAAAGTATTTTCAGTCTCACTTCTGGTTTCTAATCTTAATCGAAATAAATGGGGATTTGTGCCCATTTAGCCTCGAGGGAATAACTGAGGAAAGGCTCCGGTGTTAGGGAAGATGGAATGATGCACGGTTCCTGTAGTTCCCAAGTTGCTCGGTAGGGTTGAGCTCAAGGCTCTGTGCAGTTCTTCCACTCCGACCTTGGCAAACCATGCCTTTATGGCATGTGCTAGAACTTCCAGTCATTCATTCGTTCGTTTGATAAACCCTGGGGAGCCTGGAGCCTATCTCAACCAGCTCTGAGTGAAGGCAGGGTACATCCTGAACAGCTCCCCAGTCCATCACAGGGCTAACACACGCACACACAAAACTATTCGCAGTTTTTTGGACTGTGGGTGGAAACTTGAGTACCCGGAGAAAATCCCACAAACATGGGGAGAACATGCAAACTCCATACGGAAAAGCCCTTGCCGAGCTCGTCACTCGAACCTACGACTATCTTGCTGTGAGGTGGACGTGCTAAGACTACGCCACCGTGCCTCGTCCTTTCAGTTCCAGTCAAGCATAATTTTAATGTCGCATTATACAAATCAGTTGTGGGTAGCAACGTTATATAGATAGCAGGGTGTCAGGACAGAAATCCATCAGTAAATTCAATGAACCAACATCGTCTTGGAAGATGTTGTCTGAAATAGATGTTGACTTTGGTTAAACAGGACGGACTGCTGTGTCACTTTGCGAAATGACTCGATAGGGCAGTCATTTTTGACGTAACTATTAGTTTAAAGATTAAATTGCGTGGTGAAATATGATGGCTGGGATATCTGTAATGTAGTGTCATTTCTGGGATTGACTGTTGATCTCATGACATGCACTATTAGTCCAAGTTCTCATTTGCATGTTGTGACCTTTTGCCGTTTTCCTCTGCAGAGGCCAATAGTGTTTTCATAATCCCTGTCAGCACAGCACTGTGTTGAGCAGAGCTCCATTGATAAGGAAAAAGTATCTAACCATCGAGTTGCTTTTGGAAGGTCAAGAAAAACCTATAGCGTCCGTCTGTCGAAATGCACATGCGCGGTCTGGAGAGTGTTGCGTGCGTATGTCATGAAGCCTTTCAGACTCTCCTGTTACGCTAAAAATGTGTATATTTTCATCATCATGTAGTTTATACTTACATCCACACAATCTGCTAAAATGCATTTGATAGTTTGCAAAGGCCACCATTTGTAATTTGTTTCACTCTCATGGGTCAGTCTTAATAAAGCAAAATAACGGCAATAATAACAGTATACAGATAATAAACTAACAAATCGGATATAATAAGGTTATATCCGATTTCCCCCATTAATAAGGTCGTAATAACAATAGCTTGTCTTGGTGGGCGTGGACATGTACTATGTATGCAAGCTTTTATTAAGGTCGAGCTTAATTCCACTTTAAGTGCCATAACAAGACTCCGTAATGGTTAAGCTGTTTTGATCAACGTGAGCCTCTACTGATTTGCGTATTATTATGTTTGTAGACGGTTGGCTATGGCTGAGCGCGTGCTTGTAATCGGGAGCGGTGGACGTGAGCATGCACTTGCGTGGAAGCTGGCTCAGTCGCCTCATATCCAGCAAGTCCTAGTTGCCCCTGGAAATGCAGGCACAGCCAACTGTGGAAAGATCTCTAATTCTGGTGAGTGAATGCAAGTGCCTTTCAGTACACAAATCTCAAATAAAACTGAACTTTTTTTGCCCTAATGTCTTGTATTCCGTCAAATTAATCTTCTTTTACACTCTCCAGCTGTGAGTGTGAGTAATCATGCCATCCTGGCACAGTATTGCAAAGATCATAATGTGGGACTGGTGGTGGTTGGCCCAGAGGTTCCCTTAGCTGCAGGTAAGAGCTAATTGTGCTATACTGCACAGCCTATGTTATGTATATTGACTATACATTGGGGCTCCAACAAGTCAATTAAATTGAAAAAATTCGGTTATTAAAATAGCAACAAATTCCATTATAGGTTTGTCGGGTCTGTGTTGTTACACGCGTTGTTGCTGAGCCGGTTATGTCACTTCAAGGAGAGAGAAACTGAAACGTGGCGGAGATGGAGAAAAATCATTAGTAGTAAGGAAGTACTCAAAATGAAGTTAAACCCAGGTGAACAATGTTCCATGCAAAATGTGTAAAAGTGATTTCGTGTAGCATGGTTGCTCCAAGGTCGTAAGAAAGCACTTAAAAAAACCCCCAAAAAAACATCTCACAGTCATGAATGAACGGGAATTATCAGTAGGGTAAGTTACCACCAAATCCTAAATGAATGCGTTTAGCTCCATGACGCGCAGAATTTTAAAGCGAGGAACATCCTGTTCATCCTGCAGCATATCAAGTGTATCCAACAGCTGTTTACCAGCTCCAATGGTCTACGAATTAAAGTGTATTTCAATACTGAATGGCAGTTGTATTTAACTGGCTGGCTACTGTCGGCGGTAAAGCAGAGGAGGTGTAGCTACTACCACCCTGCAGCAAAAAATGGATACCAGTATAATACTGGGAAGGTAACCTTCGATTGGCTAGCGTTCCATCCAGGAGGAGTTGAACTCCTAGTAGCTTCACGCTGTAGAAGCTGGGATAAGTTCCGGCTCTGATAAGCCAGTAGGCTCGGATGTAAATAGACGGTAGATGTTGTGTTGAGTCCATTTAGGTCTGTTTGAGTCCATATTCTCAATTTAGAATCATTTTTTTTTACCTGAATAAAATTTTTAACAGATTCGTTAATCAATCAAGGAAACGACCAACAAATGAACCAATTATCAGAATGATTATTAGCGTCAGCAGCCCATCATGCCAGGTGTCTTCATTCTCCCTAAAATCTCTTGTCCTCTACAACAGGTATGGTAGATGATCTAAGTGCAGCAGGCATTATGTGCTTTGGGCCGTCTGCAAAGGCTGCACAGCTGGAAGCAAGCAAAAGTTTTGCTAAAAGTTTCCTGGACCGTCACAGCATCCCTACAGCCCGCTGGAGCTCCTTCACTGATCCTCAGGAGGCCTGCCGCTTCATTAAAGAGTGAGAGAGAGAGAGAGAGAAAGAGAGATAATAAGAAAGTGGTGACTTACTCGTGGCCTTTAAGGTCAATGAGTTTATTCAAGACTGGTGACTTTGTAAACTGGATTTCTTGTCCTCTATTCTTGGGTGTTTTCCAATAATATGTCACTGTTTTAAACATTAAAAAAACCCCAATGTTTGCACATTGACACTTGTACCCTTGCTTACTGATACACTGCCAGTCAGATGTCTCTGAGTATTGAATATTGAAAGATGTGTCCAATGATTAAGTATAACTAAAATATTTATTTTTCTTTTTGGAGAGCGGATTTCCCAGCACTGGTTGTTAAAGCCAGTGGACTGGCTGCAGGAAAAGGAGTGATAGTAGCAAAGGATAAGGATGAAGCCTGTCAAGCAGTACTGGACATCATGAAGGTCAGTCAGTCTTTAAATTGCAATCATGTCTTCAATGCTGTTATTCCTGTGTGAAACGAAAGGCAAGCCTTTTAAACTCCCCTGTTACTCATGAACATGTGTATGTTTTTATAAAGAATTAGTTTTTAGCTCACGTTTCCGAAGTGCAATCTGCTGAAATCTGTTTGATAGTTTGCATCAGCCCATTTGAGATGACTCACTCTCGCGAGTGCACGAAATCGTGACCATAGGACGTGAATCCCCCAGTTTGTATAAGGCAAGGTAATGGCAAAAATAACACTATACAGGTATTAAACTAACAAATCAGAAACAAACTAGGCACTTCTATATACGCAATTCTGTTTACATACACTAAAACAAGTGTGCCCCCTGTATTCATATGCAGATTAGTTCCATATTGCCTGGAGAAGCAAGGGATGATCACATGACTTTTGCGCATACAAATTTCATCCCCAATGTGTGGAGTAATTGCTGGTTTTTTTTTTAAATTATTTACATTTTTGTTAATCTCTACATGGAAACATCGTGTACACCTCTTCTAAAAGAAACATTTATTAAACAGTGCAATTTAATAGAAACGGATATAAAGTATGTATGTAAGCATTTATTAAGTTTGGGTTTAATTTTCTTTTTAAAGAATGACCTTGATTTTGATCAATGATGTTCTCCAAAGAATGGCCTTAGTGCAAGAACATGTTGGTATTTGTAAATCGCTTGTTTTGTTTTTAAAAAATTTTTTTTTATAGTAAGCCGTGTTAGTACAAACGAGCCACGCCAGATTCAACAAACGCGTGTATTTCCTAGAAAATTGTCAAAATAACTCACATAGAAATAACTGTGGGAGGAAACTGGAGTACCTGGAGGAAACCCACACAAGCATGGATAGAACATGCAAACTAAACACAGAAAAGCCCTCACTGAAGCCAGGACCTTCTTGCTGTGAGGCGGACGTACTACCACTATGCCACGGTGGCACCTGAAATATGTCCAGACGAATGAAATATAGAGTCATCTCCACCACACGTACATTCGGTTAGAACCTGTATGAAAAGCTCCCGAGTGGCGCATCGACAAGGTGCGCGACTATCAACCCGGAGATCGCAAGTTCGAATCCGGGTTGATGCCACA